>CM021107.1:598214175-598307248 GCA_007115665.2 Sequoiadendron giganteum
CAAAATATGCATCGTTCACCAAATTCATAAATTCATAACTATTTAAGATCATTGTCTTAATTTAAAAACTATTGTGGCTCTCTACTGCATCTCTTCATTTATTTGCATTTTCCTTTTCAGAATCAGAAGTTCTCCTCTCCTCTAGCCATTGTTGATGCTCATCTAAGATCCCATCCATAGCCTTGACAACATCAACAATGGTTTGCATCCTAGATGCAATCATCCTCATAGGTGGTGCGACAAATTCTTCATTTTGAATAATGTTGATTTGATCTTGGATGGTTCTAACATTGGAATTGATTCGTTCTTGCAAACGAGCACCATCGATTTCAGGTGGTGGAGGTTGGGGGTTATGAGGTGGAGGTGAAGGTGGTGGAGATGGATGGCACAAAGGTGGATTGTGAATATTATTGAATCAATCCATGTGATCTCTAAGATATGAGTGAACCTGCATTAGATTTGTAATTTCAAAATGTAAGATACATGTTTAGGAAATACCCTTAAACCATTCAATATAAATGGCCTAATTGAATACATATGATAAAATAAGTAAGCCTCATTTATGTCTAAGGCATGTTACTTGAATGAAAATACAATTAACTATTAATATAGGACAATTTATGAATGCTATAGGGTTTACGGTTTAGAGTTTAAGATTTAGGTTTTAGGGTGATAGGATGGCTTAAGGGGATCTATGTAGTATGGTCCTAGTACAAAATGACATGGCTTTTAAGTGAATAAAATTTGGTGAAGATGCCCAAGGCAACCAAATTTCATTAAGGTATGAGGCAACTTCACCAAATTTTATTCACTTAAGCCATGTAATTTTGTCCTTGGAACTTACTAGACATAGATCCCCTTAAGCCATCCTATCACCCTAAACCATAAATTAATCAACCTAGATCATGATTTATCTCATTCATATTATAATCTTGCATGATCTTATTATTGTTAAATTCGGTTTACGATACTTAGGGTGAAGTTTTGGTGTCCCTTGGAATATAATGAACTTGCAAGTTAGTGAAGAACATTTTCTTATAGAACAATTGATTGAGATAGGTCTTGTTTCAACTAACCAACCTAGATCATGAAATATCATTCATATTATAATCTTGCACAATCTTATTATTGTTAAATTTGGTTGCCTTAGGCAACTTCACCAAATTTTAAGAACTTCTTTAATCCCATTAAGAAATGTCATATTAGGATCCCTTAAGACATTGATTTATGATTTAGGGTGATAGGATGGCTTAAGGGGATCTATGTCTAGTGAGGTCCTAGGAAAAAATGACATGGCTCAAGTGAATAAAATTTGGAGACGTTGCCCAGGGCAACCAAATTTCATTTAAGGGCCTAGGAAAAAATGATGTCTTTAGCCCGTTTAGGGTTTAGAGTTTTGAGTTTAGGGTTTATGGTAATAGGATGGCTTAAGGGGATCTTTGTAGTAAGGTTCTACGAAAAAATGACATGGCTTAAGGGAATCAAATTTGGTGGAGTTGCCTAAGGCAACCAAATTTGATTTTAAGGTCCTAAGACAAAATGAATGCTTTAGTGAAGAACATTTTCTTGTGGAACAATTGATTGAGATAGGTCTTGTTTCAACTGACCAACCTAGATCATGAAATATCATTCATATTATAATCTTGCACAATATTGTTATTGTTAAATTTGGTTGCCTTGGGCAACTTCACCAAATTTTAAGAACTTCTTTGATCCCATTAAGAAATGTCATATTAGGACCCCTTAAGACATCGATTTACGATTTAGGGTGATAGGATGGCTTAAGGGGATCTATGTCTAGTGAGGTCCTAGGACAAAATGAAATGGCTCAAGTGAATAAAATTTGGTGACGTTGCCCAAGGCAACCAAATTTCATTAAGGGCCTAGGAAAAAATGATGTCTTTAGCCTGTTTAGGGTTTAGGGTTTAGAGTTTAGAGTTTAGGGTTTACGGTAATAGGATGGCTTAAGAGGATCTTTGTAGTAAGGTTCTAAGATAAAATGACATGGCTTAAGGGAATCAAATTTGGTGGAGTTGCCTAAGGAAACCAAATTTAATTTTAAGGTCCTAAGACAAAATGAATGCTTAAGTGTTAAGGGTTTAGATTTTAGAGTTCAGGGCTTAGGGTTTAGCAAACTTAGGGTGAAGTTTGGGTGGCCCTTGGAATAATGGACTTGCAAGTTAGTGCCTAGTTTATGAATATTTTTTATTTTATGAATAGATTGACTATTTCCGTAATAGAAACACATAATTATGTATGATTAAGATTGAGTTTGATGTATATTTTAATTGGATGTTTTTTAATTGAATATAAGATTATTTTATTTAGCATTTTTTTCATTAATATTAAACTCACTTAAATGAATTTTACGATATAAAATGTATAATATAAAATTAGTTAATGTTGAATCAAGTATTTTATTTTAGATTGTTTGTAATTGAAAGAACCTAAAATAACTTAGAAAAGAAAAATATTTAGATTATTTAGTGTCTAGGTAACTAGTGCAAAAATTTAAATCCTAGACCAATCCTCTAAGTATATGGTAAATCCTAAACCATGGATTTAAGATCATTAAAATTTTAAAATTTAAATTCAAAATTTTCCATCCCCTACTCATTTAATAATACATTATGAGCCAACTAAACATGCTTAGTATTCAAAGGCATTCAATTGTCTTTATTTATCATTTAATTACACTTGATCATTATTCACAAATCATTTAAATTTTTGAAAGTACTATGCTAGGAACACTTCAATAGGAGGACCTAAATTTAATCTAATTATGCATCACCATTTCCAAGTTTGAATACTATTGTCCTCAATCATTCCCATAATCATGAACTTGATCTTATCATGATGGCTAACCTATGAGAACATGACAATTGAGATCCAACACTCACCCCTAGGTGTTTTTAAATGCCACTACTTAATAACTTAAATCTTAATTTCTAATAGTTAATTTCTATGTGTCAAGTAACCCTCTCATTTAATTTCACAAAAAATAAATATTATGCATATTCCCTAAACTCTATTCTTTAAATTAATTTATATATTTCTTACCATTATTTATCTAAAAAATGTATTTAGAAACTAGAATTAAAAATCTCTTACATGTCCTTTTCTTGAGCCAAGTGATATTAACTTCACCTTTCACCTCATCCTTCAAGCCATCTTTTGAATTTCAAATTTCCCCCTCTTTGCACATTCTCCAAAATGTGCTCATCCTTCATCCTCTCACATGTTGACAAGTGACACTTTATCATTGACTTATATTTAGTCCCACATCCTCCATGTTTTGCAATCCTCCATCATTCTCATCTATAAAAATCTCTTCTATTGATTTAGGGGAGACAACTTGAGGCAAAGTCATTATCTTCAAATATGAAGCCAAGTTTATCCATTGTTCATTCAAGTCTCCATTTTTATCATTTCATAGCTAGGTTATGCAGAAATTTCTCCAAGGGAGCATCAATCTTCACCAAATCATCACAAAGCTTACAAGGGATTGGGAAAGGTCCATTTTCCACATCAAAATGACACCTATTACCCCATGGGATTGAGAGCTTGTTTGCTTTGAATAGGATTTAATCATTTTTATTTGTGTTCTTCATTTATTCCTTGTTCTTTGCATTTCAAATGAATTTCATGGGGAATCTTAGTTCTAACTTGCATATGAATCTAATATTATGTTTGTTTGCTATGTTTGTGCATATCTAGGATTGAGGTTCACATTTTGGTGCTAGAAGGAGGGCGAATCTGAAAGATTTAATCACGTTTTTTGAAAAAATCCATGGTTTTATGGGTTTTTTTGTGCCTATAGGAAACTTCATCGTTATCAGTCCAGCGGTGCCAAACTGCACTGCTATCATTCCAGAGGCACTATATTGCACCACTCCAAATTCCAAACTTCACCACTGGAGTCTTCCCACCCACAAAATTCAAATTCCAAACTCAGGTGAATGCACAAAATTGGGTCCACGAAACGTGGAATTTTTTTCCTTAGCCGCAGAAACAAAATCGGCTAAGCAAAAATGGGATCCCAATTTTTAAGAACGGGATCCCGATTTTTAAAAATCAGGATCCCATTTCGATTCGAGATCTCAAGCCTAAATCACAAACGGGATCCCGCTTTTTAAAAATGAGACCCCTCTTTTTAGAAAATGGGATCTTGTTTGCTAGAGGGTCCCGTACCGACAGAGAGGGAACGAGATCCCGATTTGTAAAAATCGGGATCCCGTATTTTACAAATCGGGATCCTATTTCGTAACAGTATTTATTTTTTTTAAATGAAAAAATCTTCATTTTTACCAATGTGCACTGGATCCCAATTTCTGAGCGACAACGACCCCAGAAGACCTCCCAGGTATCGTACATTTAAAAAAAAAATTACATTTTAAGCATTTTATTTCTTGTTATTGTAGAAATGAGAAATTGTACAAATAGATTAAAAAATATGTCAAATTGTGAAGATTTTGAATAGAAACAAAAAAATAAACCTTGAATTGTATTTTAGAATCAAAATTTAACTTTTGAACCTGAATTTTTTGATGAAACAAAAAAAATTGTATTTGAAAACCCTAATTGAAATGAAACAAAAAAATTTGCATTTCAAAACCCTAGAAATTGAAATGAATTAAAAAAAATCATTTAGAAACCCTAATCAAGCTTTTTGAAATCTCGAATTCAAATCAAAGCAAAAAAAATGAATTTCAAAACTCTAGTTTGAAATGAAACTAAAAAATTGTATTAAAAACCCTAATTGCTTAGAAATTGAAACCCTGAATTGAATTGCGGCTAAGTGTGATCTGACTGTGCTAGTGGACCCTCGTGATGTTGGTTTTTGTAATCATCTTCATCTTCCTCCTCCGCAACAGCAACTCATGTGCAACAGATGTAGACATCCTACCCTGAAGGTGAATAGGGAGGGAAGATGATCCCCTCCTCCTCAAGGAATCCTAAAAATCAACTCGGATGGCTCTTCGCGGGGAAATTCGAGTCATGCTGGAATTGGTGGTGTTGGTCAGGATAGCTCTGGAGATGTTCAGTTTATCTTCTTTGTTTATAAGGGTCTTCATGCTAATAATGTAATGGAGGCTTGGGCCATTTTATTGGTTGTGGAGAGGGGCAATCAATTGGGATGGCGAAGGATCATATGTGAGTCTAACTCCCAAGTAGTGGTGAACTTGTTGAATAGGCGACATTTAGATGATGCAAGCTAGTAGTTGGCTTTGATTGTTGAACAGATTCTCACTCTCGGTGCTTCTTTGGAGTATATTACTTTCATTCATATTCCTAGAGAATAGAATGGTGTTGCTGATTTCTTGGCTAAATGGGCTTCTAATCATATTCATGATTGGAATTTGGTGGATTAGGGTCAACTACCCCCAGATTCGTCTCAACAATTGGATCACTTGGTGGAGCTTGATAGGGCTATTTAATGCCCTTGCTTTGTAACTTTTTCTTTTTTTAATAATATTTTTACCCCTCCTTGATGTTAAGATTTACACAGTCATTTATTGAGCAATTCTCTAAAATTATAATTTTAGATTGATCGAGTTTATTTGCGACTTGTATGCTATTTTTTTTTCATATTAGATCATATGATTTTATATATATATATATGAAATGATTGACTATTTTTTATTTAAATAAGAATTATTTAAATTTTTATTGTATTTTATTATAAATAATATCTAAGTATTTTTTTAATTAAATATAGTGTGAAATGATGGATTTAATATTGAAAGAAGTCCAAGGTTTGATACTTTCCTTCTTGTAAGGAAATAATTATGCATTAAATTGTTTGAAATTATGTTAATCAATCAATTTTTTATAATAAATTAATAATATACAATGAATTTCAATTTTCCATTTCATATCTTTAAGTTGATAAATTTATTGTTACCATTTGAATCATATTAATTAATTGATTTTTTTAACTTTAAAATTAGTAATATGTGTTGAAGGTAACATTTTCATTTTATATGATAATTCAAGCAAGTTTGATGCTTTTATTTGCAGCTATATTAACTAAACATTGTTTTTTAATAAAACTAGTATAATATGATGATGAAAGATTTGGATTTTATGGAGTGTTAGGATTTTATCACAACGCATTTTGTATTCTTGTTATACTATTCATAATATTTATGTAAAATATTTGTTTTTATTACATTCATTCCACTCTTTGAACAACATATATATTTTTATAATAGTTGTGTGCAGATGAATTTTCCTAGCCTAAAATGCAAAACGAAACGAAATGCGAACAAGGAAAAACATAAACAACACCTCAAGATTGGCTTAAGTTGAACTTGAACAAAATAAAAGACAAAAGAGTGATATTCCTTGTTCAATTTGATCGGTTGATTGGCCTTTGTTGATCATTTGATTTGTGTGCTCCTAGATCGATTTTGGCAGCATAACGGCTTGTTTTACTTGATTTGTATGCAAGAATGGCTATGGTGATTGAAGGCTTGAGAGATTGAGATGATGAGAGCTTGAATGTGAATGAATGTCAAAATGGCTAAGTGTTAGTCGTTGGCAAGAGGATCAATGGTTAGGATCAAAGATTTGACCAAAGGAATTAAAAATTCCTTTTTAATAGTGCATGGGAAGGATAAAAGGAATTAAATATTCCTTGGAAAGAGAAAAGGAATTTAATATTCCTTGGGGGATGAGAGAGGAATTTTTAATTCCTCAAAAGGACCTTGAAAAGATAAAAAAAAAATCCTTGGGGGATGGGAAGAGTTGACCAAGGGGGGTTGATTAGACTAGTTAATGAATGATTAGAGGAAGGTTAAGTGACTAATGAGGATTAGGATCCAACTTGCAAAATTTGGAGGATGTGACACATCCTAATCATGGATTAGGAATGTGCACATCCCTAATGATGGGATTAGGAGATGAATTAGGATAAAGAAAAAGTGATGGAGGATGTGACATTTGAGAGAGTAGATTAAATAAATAGAAATTATTTATTTAATTTGTGGTATAGAGGGGATATATGATAAAGTATTTAATTAAATTAAATACCTTAGGGATTTAGAGGACTTTAGAGGTATTGATCAAATAATGGCAATATTATTTAATTAATGCAGGTAGGAGGATATTTAGATGAAAAGGGATAAATTTGACTAAATATAAGTGGTCAAATTTATATGTCGACAATAGTCACTACCACATGTTTTAAATAGAGTTGTGAGTGTTAGAGTTTTTTATCATAATATATCTAAATTTGATAATGCATTTCAATTCTAGTTTGAGAACTCTATTTTGATTCATTAATTTATTGGTTGAATCCTTTTAGTTAGGTCTAGTTTCCATGGAAGCCTCGAGGTGTTAAGCTTAAGATCATGAAAAATGACCAAAAGGTTTTTCTTTTTTTAATTTTTCAAGCACAGAACATTGAATTGTGATTGTTAAATGTGGTCTCTAATTCATTATGAATACAATGGAAGAATTTTTCCCAACACTAAAATTTTTTATGGTTTGTAATAAATAAATCAAAACTCAAAATTCTCACTTAAATTTAATTTCTTGCATTACATCTTTCATTGTGAAATTTAATCAATATAGTTTTTAAAATATGTATATTATTTAATCTTTTAAGAGAAGAATAATATTTATTCTACTTGATCTCATAAATAAGTCTAAGTAAAATTTAACCTTTCTAGTGATCTAATTTGGATTTATATACATTTGAATGATGTAGGGAAAAGGTTTCACACAGAGTTGATGTTGTTCATAAATTTTATGAAAACTTTCTTTTATTAATAATAAAGTAAACAAGAAATTTTATCTAAGAAGGAAATCTTATCTAAGAAAGCTTATCCAATCAAGAAGAAAAACGTATCTAACAAGGAAAGATTATTAGAAGAAAGCTTATCCGAATCTAGAGAAAATAAAGTAAATAGCTAATAAACTAATTACTTACATAAATAAATTTAATTAGATAAAAACATGCTAAGTAAGCTTAAGTGAGTGTAAAAAAAGAATATTTTACACTAACATCCCCCTTAAATGCAACTTAGGATAAAATCCTATAGAAGAAAAAAAGATAGGTCTCGACAATAAGGCCATGTCAAGTGCCCATGTACATATCAAACTCTCCCCAAAAAAAGAAGAATCGCCCTCCCCCCCACCGCCCTCCCCCCACAAATAGAGAAAGAACACTCCCTAGAATAGAGAGAATATAAGAGAAAGACTAAGTAGCCCCCCGCCACCCCCCCCCCCCCAAAAAAAACTATTCAATGGTATATGCTAGGTAAAAGAACAAACCTGTGTCACACTTTCAGCCTAATAAATAGTTCTGAGCGAACTAATTTTGGCTAGAAATGTTTTCCGGGCCGAGTATGTTTCGGCCAAAACTATGTGGCGTATACGTGGCACACATGGTTTCGTTCAAATAGGTTTCGTTCAAAACCAAAATAAATAAATTTCTCCTTGCCAACTTTACAATCGGCTTTCAATTTGGCTTATTATATGTGAAGGGGTTTCTATCATAAGGGTTTTGGCCGAAACCCTTTCGGCCGAAACTGTCTAGTTGGTAGCCAACTCAACATTTTTCAGATTTTTCTGAAACTTTCAACCTGAACTAATTATTTCTCCTATCAGAATGATTTTTTTGCAAAAAATAAAAATACCTTTTGTAGAGCTCAAATTGAGGAATCCAAATATATAATTTTTTAAATATTTTGATTAGTTTTAATATATGTTATTTTTAGAATAATGCAAGTAGGTTGTTAAAATTAAAAACGAGGTTGATTAGAAATTAAAAAACAATTAGTAAAACATATTAAAATTATTTAAAACTTATATGGTCCAGTAGAAGAGAGAGTCTTCTTCAAAAAGGTATAAAAAAAATTTCAAAATGATTAAAAAAATTGAAAATAGTTGACAGCCCGTGAAAACTGTCAAATTTTGACATGTTTAACTTTAAAATTTTATTACGAGAAAAATATATATCAAAATTTGATTGTTTTTTTATCATTCAGTAGATATTGAAGTTACCTATTTGGAGAAAAAAAAATTAGGGAGAAATGAAGTTTTTTTTAATTTTTTTCTTGGCGGCCTGTGAAGTCACTCTTTTCTGAAATTTTCAGCATTCCAAAATTTGTCCTTAAATGAAAAAAACATAATGAATTTTTTTTAGAAAAAAAAATTAAAAATTACACGAATAAACTTCATCAAAAGTTCTACATTTCATTAGTTTACACCATTTTGAAATTCAAAACATAAAGACCACTTTTATGTGGTCGAAGTTCATAATTTTTTTTGTTGTTGGTCGATTCCTTTATAAAGTGTGACACAGGTTTGTGCTTTTACCCTGGCACTCAAAACTAGATGGAAAATATGGTCCATGATTTTCAAACAACATTTCTCCCCTTAGGAAGAAAAAAAACCAAAGGTTAATGCAATCTATCTCCCAAATATGAAATATGTGTCAGCATAAAAAAGTCTAGAATTCTTGTCAAGAGATCATCCCACAAAGCTTAATCAGGAAGACTATGGGTGCCCTACTACAAGAATTCATTGGAAGCTTTTGAAGAAGCAACACTAAACTCTGAAATAGAAACAGATGCAAGGAAAAAAGAGCGGTTCTCAAAGAGAAGATGTATATCCTCATTAGTTTCATCTAGATCCAAAATGAGGGACTCTACAAACAAATAAGAAATGTGTGGTAGAAATTGATCCTAAAAGACTAAATCTAGAAGAAATACTTGATCCTAGTTCAATAAATCACTAGAGGCCCTCAAAGAAGAATCGTTGGAATCTAAATATACAACAGGTGTTGTTGATAGGGTATCAATGAATTGGTCATCCATACAAGATGTGTCCACATTAGATGAGGCAACATAAGTCTTGATATCATCAATAGTCTGGTTCTCCAAGGAAACATCACTTTCAAATGAGATTCAATGTCTCCATACAATTGTTGAATGATGATCTGAGCAATAAAAGGGCACTCAGTGTGCTCTATGTGATGTAGAGTATCCTTAGAAATAGTAAGACATATTAATCCATAGACCATGTCATTATTATTAAACCATGCATTATTTTCATCATAGTCATTTTTCTCAAGAATGAGTCTAAGGAAATAGGGTAGTAGATCTTGCTCAAGGTAGTGATTCTTTTTACCTTGTTTCCAAGATAAATAGTTCTCTAAAGTTAGCCTAACAAAATAATGATGAAAATGATGTTTAAGGGACATGATTAACCCCCCATAAATGAAACTTTATCTCAGTTTATGATTAAAAGATGCATGTATAAACGCCCCAAATATTATAAATTTGGCACTTATAATTTAGTGCATTTATATAAAAATCATAAAAAGAAACTTTTTCACATGCAATGGCATGCAAGTACATTCAATTTACATGCAAGTACATGCAACTAAAAAAGAAGATGTTGATTTGGTGGCATGATAGGTTGCTCTGACTTTCTCAACTACTCTAAACATGATGGTGAGTCCATATTCAATCCAGGAGGCGACAAAACACATGCAACTGAAAAAGTATCTGTTAAACCCTCGACATATGGTTTTTTTTTGTAATTTTTTCATCTCTAGATCATCCAAGGATGCAAGAGAATAGCATGCTATTTTGTTAAAAAAAATAAGAGATTTACACTCAATATTTCTAAAAATAAATTATATCATTTGATCATGAAGGCTTTGATACCATGTAAGATTTAATCACATGCTTTGATACCATGTAAGATTTATTGTTAAATATACCCAAGATACAATGAAAGGTTAGGAAAGCATCAAAGAAAAATAATATCCTATAATAAATTATATTCTATATACAAAATGAGAATGTGTGTGTAAAATATACAAAGAGCCATTGCTTTATATAGAGCAAGGCAATGCATGAGGTAACCCAAAATCTCACATAAAGCATGGAGTTCAACTAGAGTTAGTCTATGCAATAAAGCATGAAATTTTATCCAAGAATGAAAGCTTATCTAAAAATGCTTATCCAAATCTAGATCAAATAAAGTAAATAGCTAATAAACTAACTACTTACATAAATAAATGCAACTAGGTAAAACCATGTTAAGTAAGCTTAAGTGAGTGTGAAAAGGAGTCGTTTACACTAACAAAAATAAATGAATTTTAGAATTTCAATAAGTTCTTGACAAGAACCATTTGCGTCAATATTAAATGCAAAAAACCACAATCAGTCATTAATTTCCATAAAATATAGTCTATGTTTGATTGAGGGGTGGCATCAAATTTATCATTCCAAATCAAAAATAAAGAGTCATATTCTTAAAACATTTAATTCTTATATTCTTTACTCTTCCTTTGCTTCTCTATCAAATAAGTCTTTGACCTTGACCATATGTATGGAAACAAGTAAATATCGTGTATGGAGGAAGCAAAGCCAAATCTAGAAAATTTCTAAGCAACATTCATGGTTGTATCATTGTAGGGAGAAAGAGCTCTAATTCTCGATTTTAGTAAAGAAAAAAATATTATTTTTTCTCTATCAATGTATTTGATTATATTATGGTTTTCATTTAATAAAAGGTTTCTCCTAGTTTTATTAGTAAATTTAATTAAATCTTTCAATTAACTAAAAATTCCAAATTATATTAAAATACAAATTCACAATGTAATAAAATAATTCAATGAGTTAATTAATAAGAGAAAAATATAGTGGATTTTTGTAGAGCATAAATTATTATATTTCTTCTACCAATGTATGTTGATTGTCTTGTGGTTTTTATGTAATAAAAGGTTTATCCTAGTTTTATTAGAAAATTTAGTTAAATATTGAACAAATTGTCAAAATATTCAAAACAACTTCGTCAAAGATAATCCAAACTCAAAAAAATTCTATTGATCCAATTAATTATAATTTTACTATAAAAAATAACTAAACTATCAATCTAAAATGAGAATGTATTCTTAAAAAAATCATTCATGAACATTGAATATTTATAATAAAAAAATTAAGAAGAATATAATCAAAATTTTATATAAGTAAAACATTGAATTCAAATTAAGCCATAATATATTATAAAACAAATCATATTGAAAATCCCATATCTTTCCACTACTTTTATCCAATGATGAATTTGAATTAGAATTGATTGGTTAGTTTGAAAGAGGTTGATAACATATTATGCAATCAAAGGTATTTAAGGGTATTGTGTACAATGAGAATACCATTGGGTAAGAAGATGATAAGGCATAAAGAACATGCATAAGTGATATATGTATGCTAGAAAGGAGAAGGAAATTCATAACATAAAAGTAGAAACAAAACATGGTGGTCATGGTGTAGTGCCCTTCAATTTGCTTTTTGTTACTAATAGCTACTTGTTTGTATTTAGATATTATGATACATTGTTTGATGATGGATTCATTACTATGATGATAGTTGATGCTTCTTTTATCAATGATGTTTATATATACGTCATGACTAGTTAATAGTTATTTTTTGGTGTGGATTATTATTGCTATGAGTATTATGTGGTTATCTGATGTATGTTCTTATCAAGTTGTTAGTATTAATTTGTTGTGCATTGATGTATTATGGTGAGGGGGAACAGTGTTGCATCACTCGCTTGTGAGTTCCTTGTGATGTCATGATTTTCCTCTCACGGTGTGTTTGAATATTTGACCAGGTACATGCTCGACTGTGTGGTTTGCTGCAAGTTATAGGTACCAAGCATTGACTCCACCTGAATTGTCAGGTTTGAGTGTGCCTTAAGCCCAATGGAGATTGTTGATATGGAGATAGAATCTTGTTCCCTATGTTGAGCCATCATCCTTGACAAGGATGAGTATTCGCTTGTCATACTCTATTAGTGTGGTCAGTTCAAGTTGGTCTATCTGTGTCATATTTTTCCTTTCATTTTGCTTCGAGGTCAAGTATTGCTTGGTGTTCTGTTCATTTGAGTAATGTACTTGATTAGTGCTTTTACTTGATTATTATATTAAAATAAAGATTATTGGAATTAAAATGGCATTGTGATAATTAAAATAAAAGATTTTATATAATTTTGGTATTGGTAAAATAAAATATTATTAATGTTTATTTGATTTAAATAAATTAAGATTATGTTTTAATATTGAAATATTAAAATAAATATACTAATTAAAGTGTGTGCAAATAGATCTAAATGTAAGGTTAAATTAATAAATAAAATATTATAAAAGTGATTTAATAAGTGAAAATGAACAATGGATAGAAAATTAAATATAAAATATTTAAAATTAAAGAAAGGAGTTGCATGTAGCAACAAATATGTGGAAGTGGTTAATAAATTAATGAAATTGCTAAAGAAAAGGGGCTTTTGTTATTTTTGGGAAAAACTAATTTTGTTTTTATTTTCGGGAGTGCTTCTTGTTCTTACTTTATTCTTGTTTTTTTTTTGGGGGTGGGGGGTAGGGTTCTAGAATTGGAATTGTTGTAGAGTTCTTGGGGATATTGAATAAATTCAAGTTGTTGTTTGGAAAATCAGACCCAACATCAACTTTCAGCTCATTTAATCAAACTATTCCAAGTTCCCTTTTTCCTGTAATCCTTCTCTTTGTTTGGAATAAATGCTAGTATATGCATATTATTTGAAACAAAATATTCATGTGTTTGTTTGTGTTTAATTTGGAGCAATGGATATATGCATATTATGGAATTGTTACAACTCTCCCAAAAATAGCTTCATGCTTATTCTGTAATCTTTTGTTCCATATAGTAGCCCCATTGATCTTTGTTTGTTAATCTTTCTCTATGATGGTAGAAATATGACCCTATTCTCTCATTATCGTAGCATTAAGAAAAGAAAGCTTCGAATCTAGAAATACCATGTTGTTTTCATTCACACAACCAATTTGTTATGTCTTGGTTTATATACTTGTCTGAGTGTGTCATTCATTCAAAGATCTTGAGAGCTTCCCTGCAATTTCATTGCCCATAATTTATACTTGGAGATTGCATTTGCTTGAAAGTTCCTAAAGCCTTCTGGACTAATCCAATTTAGCACATTCTACTAGCATTACATTCCACAAATTGATGCCCCTTCTAGGCGATCTATCAACAGTTCAATTACTTTCTTTGCTTTGATTTCGATTCCATTCGTATACAGGCGTATTTATGCTTATATTTACTATGCAGTCGTATACTTGCTAATTGCATTTGCCTAAAATTTTAAATCAATCATCCATTCTTTTGTGCGCGACCTGCAACCATGACGTCGCTTGTCTTAAATAGTGTGACTCAGTTTATATCCATTGAATGCATTTGCATTAAATCCCTAGAGTCATTTTTAATAAATACAACAAGGGTGCACTTTTTATATGCTTAAATTATACATTGCATGGTTTTAGGAATATCACAGTTTTATTGGCAGTGATTTATGTTTGGTGTCCCCATGATGCTCACCATAGAACTCCTTTAAATGATAGTCGATATGATATATATAATTAAACATGTAGTCTTATGTGTGTGTTTACTTTCAGATGTTTTGATATGGACAACAGTTTGTAAATTATTTTGGTTATAAGTTTATACAGGTATATATATACATAAATATATATATACATTTAAAAAATTACATTGATCTCAGTAGCATCTGCTTTATTATTGAAAACAACATTAGGAATATACTCATATAAATATATATGTATATATAGATACATACTCATACATGTGTATATATTTATATATACAAATATATATATACTTGTATATGTATCCTCGTATATGAAATATGGTGTTAGAAAAGAAGAGAATAGAATGAGTTTTACTTCTGCAATTAAATGGTTCTATAGCTATCTAAATTGGAAACTAGATAAGGAGAGATTAATTTATTATAATTAAATAACTATGGAATTGACAAAAGAGAGAAATTAGACTAATTCTTTAGAATTGCAAATATGGAATGCTTTTGTAATTGTGTACTAAACTAGTTGTAAACCCACCATGTGTCTCTCGATCGCGTTAATGGATTAGTTTATATAGAGTTAGATTATCTTTTGATTAAGATGAATAGTTAGTAAACTAGAGATGGTTGCATTGTAAATCCATTATGTATCCTTTGTTTCTATTATTGGATGAGTCGTTTGTATGAAGTAAAGTGAATGGTTATTAATTTGGGGTTCATTGTGAGTTGTTGTACAAATTTTTAAGTCATGGTCTGAGGTGGATATTGGAAGTCTTCCAAAGGCTTTGGAAAATAGATTATTGGTTGAATTGTCATGTTGAGCCTTGAAATGGTTAATATTATACTTGCGATGTGTTGTGGTGGATCTTTAGCCATGCACTCTTTATTGTATTATGGTTGTATTTTGAGAGCAAGATGGTCCATGCCTTGCTTAGGATTGGTGTTTGGTGGTCTTTGTTTCATGTGCATGATGGCTTCACCCTATTGATTTTATCAGGTCTGCTAGCTGCTAGTAGGGGGAGTGGCTCTCAATGGGGGTTGGCACACAAAGTGGTACCAAGGTAACCCATGTGGGATTTTCTTAACTCAGTGATAACTTAAAATGAATTAGGGGATTGGGTAGTCAATACCTTAATCAAGATAAGTGAATTCCTTGCCCATGCCCGTAGTGCTTGTCTAGTCTAAGGATGGGTTTAGAAGGCCTGGTTGGCAAGATCAACTTCCTTGTCCTCACAAAAGGAATATTGGTTCTGCATGTGTCAGCCTATGGGTTCGACGGCTAGTGAGAGATTGCTAGGGTAACCATAGATGAGAGTCGGCGGCTAGTGATAGACCGCCAGGGTAACCCATGTGAGGACCCTGCAATGACACTCTTCCCTCTACAGACTAGTATTCCCTTATTTGTTCTTTCCCTTTATTATATGTTTTCCTCTGGAAGCAATGTATATGTTCTCATGTGATGTTAATGTTGTGCAATGTTAGATTGGAGTCTTGTTTAGCCTTGTTTATTCGTTGTGGTCTCTTCTTTTGTTCACTTTTGTGGGACCCTATTGTTATCTCCTAGCACGGGGGTGGACCTTAGGGTTCCACATGGTTGGTGGAATGTGCCTTGTACTCCATTGGCTTCCCTCACTTTTTTTCGTTTCCATGGTGACTACTCCTGGATATGAAGACTTCTACACTTGTTCCCATTCATGTGGATTATATTTCATGTACTTGTATTGTGCCATAAATCTATTGTATCATGTATTATAATTTTGATGTAATCTCCTCACATGTGTTCAAGGAGGCATTATTGTTCATGATGTAACAATATAATGATGTAATGTTGTAATTCATTGTTCAACTTTCTCTTGTAATTAGTAAAGTTAATAATGTGCCTTATTTATGTCAGTTAATGAAATTGATTTTGAATGGTATCTATTGATGTCATGTTATCATTAATTTTTGTTGGTAGATCATATAATGTGATGGAATTAATGTACTCCTTAATGATGTTGCTTCTGACATTCTTATTTGGAGATGTATGTCTTGGTTCCAATGAGTAATATAGTCATTGAACCTTAAAGGGAATCAACTTGGACAGAGAGGTACCCAAGATTTGATATCTTGAGGAGTGACTTCCAAGGTTTAGGTATCTTGAGGAGTCACTTCTAAGATATCATATCTTGGGGAACTTCTTAGTGTGTCAAGATACCTGAATGCGGATTGAGATGGTGGATTACAATCTTGTGGAAGTTTTGAATTCTTGGGCGTAGCTCCTTGGTGGACGCCCCAATGTTCTGAATTAGTTGTCATAGCTTAACTTTATGTACGTTTATCATTCTTGTTATTTTCTCTTGTAATTCAACCTTTCTCTCTCTCTTGTAATGGATAATGTACATGATGATTCTTACATATGTTAATTAAATGGTCTTTGATATTTCTATATTCATGACATGATATGAGTAATTCATATTGGTTGATCTTTTAAATGAGATAGAATAAATGGAATTCATATTGTTAGATGGATTTGTTAAATGAGATGAATTATATTTCTTGTTAGTTTGATTAATGGGATTCTAGTATCATAGTCATGGAACCTTAGAGGACCTAGATTTAGAATGCAAGTTATTGTAATCTGCAACCTTAATATGTTGCACTTCAAAAACAAATTATCGTTATCTTAGTATTATAGCGTGTTGTCCTCTAGAGTCTCATGGTGGGGAATTACACATGGTATCAAAGCCCAAGTTCTAACACTGGTTACTCTAGGTATATACAAGAGCCCATTATGTTGTCTTAGTTGTATAGAATCCAAAGTTTATGTTTTCCCTTGTTGACCTCATCTAACACCCTGAACTTGTCCTTGGTGGTGTCTATGTAGGATTATGCCTACAGGTCGGGGTCAAGGTCGGGGATGTGGTAGAGGTCTTGGTGGTGGCCATGGTGCTAATCGCTAGGACTCCCCTCCTTAGAGTTTCCATGATTCTAATCACGAGGACCAACAGGATTCCCAGAATAATCGGGGAGGTGGAAATCAGAATCTGGGTCAGTTGGGGTTGGAGGGCACACAGTTGCACCACTTACTTGAGGAGGTTCTTTCTTGTCTTGGTTTGAGATGGGAGGGTGAACAGTCGGTAGTTAGAGAGAGAGAGGTCTCCCAGGAGAAGAGAGATTACAGTTGTGCAGGAGGTAATTTTAGCCAGATATCTGAGGGACCTTTTGAGAGCTCATCCTCCTACTTTTGATGGGACTGGTAGTGGTTTGGAGGTTGAGACATGGTTAATTGATCTAAACAGGTGTTTCCCTATGCATCCATATGGTAGAAACACCAAGTTTAGGTGCACTATCATGCATCTAAGAGGTTTTTCTTCCATGTGGTGGCATTTGGAGGAGAAGAAGCTTCATTTGGATATAGATCTAGTCTCATGGGAGATCTTTTTAGAGAGATTCAGAGCTCATTTCTTGTCTGATAATTGGTGACAACATCATGCGGATGAGTTCCATGAGCTGAGGTAGATGGTGATTTCAATTGAGCAGTATGAGCGGAGATTTTATGAGCTTAAGAAGTATGTTGCCATAGGTGATGATGAGGGTATGTTAGTACAACATTTTATTTGGGGCTTGAATGCTCATATCAGTGGGTGTGTTCATGTGTTTGAGCCAAAAACCATGGAGGTAGCTATAGAGAAGGCTCAGATAGTAGAGGATAATTTGTCTATGGCACTAGGTGTTTATACAGGAGTGCATATTTGTAGTGCACCTCTAGCAGTTTTTAGTTCTCGGAGTGGCCAAACTCAAATAGCAGGTACCTCTAGGAGCCACCATGCACCCGCTAAGGGTGGAAAACACCAGCAGCAACACTCTCAATCAAAACATAAGAACTCTCAGTCTCACCATGGTGGTAAGTGGTTTCAATCCAAGAAGGATCAGATTTGGTAGTGAAGCAAGCATTATCGTTCTGATGATAAGCTAACTTAGAGCTCATAGTTTGAAACTAGCAAAGGTAATTTTCAGAAGTCTAGTGCACCCCCAAGTGGTAGAGTTTTCAGCAGAGGTACAAGGTGTTTCTCTTGCGGCCAGTAGGGCCACATTTCTAGATAGTGACCTTAAAAGGGCACATCAAGATTTAGTCAGAGGCCAGTTTCTTCAAAGTCGACAATAGGGGATGCAAGCAGATTGCACAAAGTTTTTGTAGTGGTTAATAACTGCCAGGTTGAGCATCAGGGTACAGTGGTCAAGACTACATGTGTGTTACAGGGTAGTAGAGTCTCTATTCTCTTTGACTCTGGTGCTTTAGATTCTTTTATGTCTCCTTCCATAGTGGTGTGATGTGGACTGGAGGCAGTAAAGCAAGATTATAGGTGGCAGGTCAAATTGGCCTCTAGTGCTAAGGTCACAGTTGAGTCTCTTGTTGGTGGTTGTGGTTTGAGGATTGGTTCTCTTTGCACCATAGTGGAAATTCGTATTATACCCCTTGGGTCATCTGATATTGTGTTGGGTATGGATTGGTTAGATGCTCATCAGGTAATGATAGATTATCGGCATGTCAATGGTAGATGACTCAGGCAATGAGGTGGAGGTAGTTGGCATTCAGAGGCCCATTTCCTTGTGTATAATCTCTACTGTGCAGTTGAGGAGGTGTATGCATCAAGTATGTTGGTTGTTTGTAGTGTCAATAAATGATTTGGAGTTAGGGGAGAGTTGATAAGTGTCCCTTGAAAATCATCCTATCCTTAGGTAGTATGATGATGTCTTTCTTAGCGAGATTCCAGGGATGCCAACTAAGCGTGACATGAATTTTAAAATAGACCTTGTTCCTAGAGAAAAGCCTATTTCTCATACTCCATATCGAATGACCACGTATGAACTTAAGGAGCTTTGGTTGTAGCTTGATGAGTTGTTGGAAAAGGGGTTTATTCATCCTAGTGTCTCTCCTTGGGGAGCACAAGTTATTTTTTTTGAAGAAGAAGGGAGGATCCCTTCGATTGTGCATTGATTACTGACATGTGAATAAGATGATGGTGAGGAATAGATACCCCTTACCGATGATTGATGATCTTTTTTATCAAATCAAGGGAGCGAGGGTATTTTAAAAAATTGATCTTAAGTCAAGATATCATCAGTTGCGCATCTTTGAGGCGAACATCCAGAAGATCGTAATTTGCACTCATTATGTGAATTATGAGTTCATTGTTATGTCATTCAGGTTGACGAATGTGTCATCCGTATTCATGAGTTTGATCAATGGTGTGTTCCATACTTACCTTAATAGATTTTTTTTTGTATTTTTGGATGATATTTTAATCTATTCGAGGTCTATGGAGGAGAATGAGGAGCATTTATGTCAAGTGCTACAGTGTCTGAGGGAGAGCCAGTTGTATGCAAATGTGGAAAAATGTGAGTTCTTCCAAACATAGGTGAAATATTTGGGTCATGTTATCTCTAGTGAGGGCATTGTTGTGGATCCTTCAAAGATCCAAGCTATCATTTATTGGCCTATGCCCACGAATATTGTTGAGGTTTGTAGTTTTATGGGTTTAGTAGGTTATTACCGATGGTTTGTACAGGGTTTTTTGAGGATAACCCACCCCATAAATTCTCTTCAGAGGAAAGAGAAGAAGTTTATTTGGTTAGAGTAGTGTCAGGAAACCTTTCATATTCTTAAGGAGAGGTTGACTAGCACACCTATTTTATCAGTTCATGATCCTACTAGAGATTTTGTGGTTTGTATAGATGCATCTTTGGAGGGTTTGGGAGTTGTGTTGATGTAGGATGGTCGCATAATTTCCTATGAGTCCCACAAACTCAAGGATCATGAGTTGAATTATCCTACACATGATCTGGAGTTAGTCATTGTGGTTCATGATTTGACTAGATGGAGGCATTTCTTGTTGGGGAATTGGTTTGACCTACATAGTGATCACTGTATTTTGCAGTATATTTTCACATAGCCAAATTTGAATGTGAGGTAGAGACGGTGGATGGAGTTCCTATGTGAGTATGATTTTGAGGTTAAGTATATTCAGGGAAAGGATAATGTGGTGGAAAATGCTCTTAGTCGGTGGATACATGAGATTTTGGCAGTGACTCTTGGAGTGGACTTGAGGAGTCATATCCTTACCACATTTCCTATAGATAGTTGGTATCAAGAAGTGAGGTCTCAAGTTGCATTAGGAAGAGCTTGAGAGGGTAGATTTGAGAGCTATTCCCTTGATTTAGATGGCCTTTTATGGCACTTGGGTCGCATTTATGTTCCTTCCTCAAGATATCTTCATACTTTGATCATGTCAGAGGCACATTGGGCACCCTATTCAGCTCATCTGGGTGTCAAGAAGATGCATGCAAACCTTCATCAGTTATACTTTTGGCTCAGAATGAAGAGGGATGTTGTTGATTTTGTGTCGAGATTTTTGGAGTGTCAGAGAGTGAAGGCAGAGCATCATCATCCCGTAAGTCTTTTGCAACCACATCTTGTTCCTGAATGGAAATGGGACATCATTTCATTGGATTTTATTGTTGGTTTTCCTATGTCTTCCCGTCAGCATGATGCCATCATGGTCAATGTGGATAGGTTGACTAAAGTGGAACACTTTACTCATGTTTGATCCTCATACAATGCTTCATTAGTGGCCAAAATCTTCATCGAGAATATAGTCGGTTGCATGGTATTCCTCGTAGGATATACACCGCTTGGAGAATCAATCAAATTTATCATGAAGAAGCTTATCGATGTCAATAGCATCACGCTCCCCATCATCAAGAATTACCATGAACCTCAATTTAAGCCACCATGGTATAATGAGAAACACCTGTGTGCCTTTCACAAGATAAAGGGGCACACAACAACCAGTTGCATGAGGCTCAAAAACCTAATCCAAGACCTCATTGAAAAAGAAGACCATCAAAGTTGAACAACTGGCTAGAAATCAGGACCTTAAGATATACATGAATCTGATGCCAAAGCATGACAAGTCAAACAACAATGGCAAAGGAAAGAAGTATGGCAGCGTCAACCATGTTTATGACCATGTTCTCGCATCCTTAGATGAATGGGTAGGTGTTGTCCATATCCTCGGATCCAAAGCTGACTGTGGAGTCACCACACGAAGTGGTAGAATCACCATCCCTGGACCATCCATGCAAGCCAAAGCACCCCTCACAAATTCAAAGATCGTCGCCAGTGGCTATAATGTTTTGGAATAGCTAAAGAAGACTCTCACTCAGATCTCCATCATGGAGTTACTAAAAATTTTGTCTGTGCATAGGGAGATTTTAGAAAATTCCCTTGCTCAGTCTTATGTACCCACGAACCTTGATGTGGGTCAATTCCAAGCTATGGTCGAAAAAATCACCACGCCACATCTCCTCTCAATTTATGAAAAAGACCTCCCTGCCCAGCCATCTCACAATCGTGCGCTCCATCTTGAGGTCTTTGTCCACAAAAATAAAGTCAAACAGGTTTTGTTGGATAGAGATGCATGGTTGAATATTTGTTTCCTCAAGCTAATAAAAAATCTAATATCTTTTGAAGACATGATTGAAAAGGGAAAATTCATTACCATCCAGGCTTATGATGATCAGGAAATAGTGTCTCAAGGCACCATTGCACTTCCTATCCAAGTAGGACCAGCCACCATGGACACCACTTGCCAATTCATTGACCTTGATCTCCCATATAACATTCTCCTAGGGCACCCATGGATTCGTGGGATGAAAGCAGTTGCATCCACATTTCACCAATGTGCTAAATTCCCCTTTGAAAATCAAGAGGTTACTATCCATGGTGATCCCGAGCCCTTTGCTTATTGCAGAAACCTTGAGGCCAAATATTACAAGGTCCCACTAGTGCCCAAAAATGATGAAGGTCCTTCAACTCCATACATGGACCCATCCACATTACCATCCACATCCACTTCTGAGATAGTGACACCTGCCATTCCTGCCATTTTTGATATCAAGGTCATTATCCAAGACAATGGGTGTGCAGATTACTATTGGACTAATCGCCAGCATCTCCCTTCGATTTCGCGATATGGTTTAACAACCTCCCATGGATCTTAACTGACGCTTGTATCAAGCATTAAGAGGTCGATCTTTTGGTGCAACGGCAAGGCTAGTAATTGGTATTAGAGTCGGTCATGGGTTTGAACCCCTCAGGTGACATTGAGGGGGGATTGTTGGACTAACCGCCAGCATCTCCCTTTGGGTTCACAACATGGTTTAACCGCCTCCTTTGGATCTTAACTAATGCTTGTATCGGGCATTAAGAGGTCAATATTTTGGTGCAACGGCAAGGCCGACAATTACAAGATGAAAAAGGGTGCCTTTGTAATAGGAGAATTACCTCAATCTCCTAGGTCCCATGGACAGCCACAACCAGCCAATATAACATCTCAAACCTTCAGAGAAGATCCCTCCCAATTCAGGAGTTGTGGGATTTAGGTTGAGAAGTGGTGGATGAAAGAGATATATCCAGTCTCCTCTATCAAGACGAAAGATGTGTACCAACCCTTCCTATGGATGATGCTAATAGAGGACTTCAATTAATGTTGTGCATGGGCTATAATAAGAATGAAAGCCTTGGAAAAAACAACGGCTAATTAGAACCCATCATTGTTGAGAAGCGCATAAAAAATATTGGCCTTGGATGTACTCCTCCGAGTATAACTGTGCATGGTAGAAGTCCCCCTGTTAAAGCAGTCAAAAATCCCTTTTGTTTACGAGTATCTATAGGTCTACCCTTAGAAAATTTTACCTTTGACATAATTGAGGTATGTAGGAGTGGCAGTGATGAGGATACTATTGCTGACCTACCTATGTTGTTTCAAGACTCCTCTTTATTCATGATTTCCATTGTATCTTTTGATTCGAACAACCAAACCCATGAGTTAAAACTAGTGTATCCCCAGCTCATAGACTACAACCAATGAGGACCACCAATTTTAGACACATTCAAAAATGATGAGGCGCTCTCAGAATTCATGGGGTTGTGGGATAATGTACCTTGTGGATATCACAAAGCTAGATTCGACATTGAACTAGACACACATGCTTATTATGGGGAGATGATTGAATCCCTCAGTCACAAAAGTAAAAAATTGAGAGTAATCTCTAGGTCTATAAGTGAAAACCACACTATGGCGCTTTCAAACCCGAAAATAGTAAAAACAAAGGATGCATCCTATAAATGTAATCAAATCTTCTATCAAATTGAGAGCCTAAGGGTTCTAGAGAAATACTAAGTGTAAGAATTCTACTCAAAATTCTAAGTCGGGTTTCAATTTCTAGATTTTACTTATACTGAATGTGCTGATTGCAGAACATTTATTGATTTCTATATCTACATATCAATTAAGGAGTCTCCATAAATATGATTGGGGACCCGCCTCCAAGAGATGTGTCTCATGAGAGGACATTTCTCGATAAGTGGAGACACGTCCACTCATGGGATGTGTCCCTTAGAGCATGTGGGCTCTTGATGAAACCAATTAACATTCGGTTAATGTCTACCACACATAAACCTTTATACTATGGCGGATAAAAGAATTTTGATTATATTAAATGCGAATTTCAATATCTTTTATTATTAAGAATTTATATATGCTCATAAATTCGATTTCCAGAAATATGTATATGAAGGATAATCTTTGATCACATATAAATAACAAAGATGCTTTCAGCATTCATTATTTATATCTGACCAAAGCTATCATCCATTAACACTCCCTCTTAGCTAGGGAAGATATTTCAAATCAAATAAGTAGAGATATCACCTTCACACGTGATATTGAAGATATGATATGTTTTACTCAATACTGTCAAGTCACATGACATTCTTCATAACACATCTTCATTATGGTATGTGCACTAACATCAAGTCACATGATGTCTACCATAGTTCATGGCATATCCACGGATATAAATATCCACCATGATTATCTCTTAAGGATCACAATGATCTACAGATGATATCAAGTCCCCTGATATCAATCAAAGTGTCCAAGAGATACTATCATGACATGTCCACAGATATCAAGTCACATGATATCTATCATGATAGTTTATCATTGTAGAGTCGTCACTTTACAATGTCAAATACAAGTGTTCATTATTAGAAAGATCGTCACCTTTCAATAATGTACACAGGGGGAGTAAGCCCATAAAGTCATGGAGTCACACACATGACAAAAAAGAGTTTACACATTAAACATCTTTATATATTAGTACAATTTTATAAACAATTTGAATTTCAACATAATATCAAATTACATTTCAATCATACCAAGTTTCTTCCTGAAGTGCTCTACCTTGATTCAGGAGAGAGGTTTGGTGAGAATGTCTATTGTTTGATCATTTGTACTAACATACTCCAACTGGATTACCTTCCTTTCCACCATGTCTCTTACATAATGATAGGGGATCTCAATGTGCTTAGATCTATCATGAAAGATAGGATTTACAGAGAGTTTGATGCAACTCTGATTATCACAATAAATGGTTGTAGGATTCAAGGGCTCACCAAAGAGTCCCACAATCAATTTATGAAGCCAAACTGCTTCTCTTGCCCCCATAGAGGCTGCAATGTATTCAGCTTTTGTTGAGCTCTATGCAACTGAAGATTGTTTTCTGCAAATCCAGGAGATCATAGCTGATCCTAAACTGAAGCAACGTCCTGATGTGCTTTTTCAATCGGTCACACTTCCAGCCCAATCTGAATCAGAGCATCCATGTAGATCTAGTTGATCTAGTTGATCATTCTTGTAAAGAAGTACATATCCAATAGTGCCTTGAATATATCTCAAAATATGTTTCACAGCCATTAGATGAATTTCCTTTGGTTCACACATGAACTGGCTGAGAGCATTCACTGCATAGCAAATATCAAGTCTGGTATTAACTAGATACATCAAGGATCCAATCATTTGTCTATAAAGGGTTGGATCTGCACACTTGGATTTTGTTGTTGCTTCTTTCAATTTGTGAAGGTTGGTTTCCATAGGAGTAGACATGGGTCTACAGTCCAACATTCCAAATCTCTTCAGAATATCAATCGTATACTTTCCTTGGTTTAGTATGATGCCTTCTGATTTCTGCCATACTTCCAAACCTAGGAAGTAGTGTAGAATGCCCAAGTCTTTCATATCAAATTCAGAAGTTAGATCCTTATTTCCTTGGGTAATGAGGTGATCTTCTCCTGTTATCAGTAGGTCATCAACATATAAAATAATTATTAGCATATCACCTTTGATTATTTTGAAGTAGAGATTAGAGTCAGCAACATTTTTGGAGAATCCTAGTCCCAAGAGATAGTTGTCAATCCTTTCATACCAAACCTTGGGAGCCTGTTTAAGTCTATAGAGTGCTTTCTTTAATATGCACACATGTGTGTTAGGTTTATGTATCACAAAACCTTCAGGTTGTTCCAAATAGAATTCCTCTTCAATGGTTCTATTCAGGAGGGTAGTTTTTACATCCATTTGATGGATCTTCCAGCCTTTGGCTGTAGCAATGGTTAATACTACTCTTACCGATGTGTAGCGAGCAACACGTGCAAATTTGTCTTCATAGTCAATGCCTTCCTTTTGAGAAATACCTCTTGCCACAAAATGTGATTTATGTTTTTCTATACTGCCATCAGTAGCATGCTTGATTTTGAAGAGCCATTTTCAAGAGACAACAGATTTCTCTTTCGGTCTAGGCACTATGTCCCATACATCATTTTTTAGAATGTACTGATATTCCTCCCTCATTGCATCCTTCCATGCTTGATGTCTGAAATCTTATGTAACACTGACAGGTTCTGAGTTTATGATGTTGTTTATTAGAGCAACATAGCTAGAGAACCGTTTGGGACTTTTGCTTTCCCTGAATGTTCCCTTGGGTGATGCATGATCCTCGACTTCTTTGATAATCTTTCTAGCCCAAAGTGGTCTCTTTTTTCTGTTGTCATTTGTATTCTCATATGAAGTAGAAGGAAGTTCATGTGGCATTTCCTTAGGGTGCTCCCTCTGAATCTCGGGAGCAAGTTCCATTTCAGGTACTCTAGGGAAATGGGTTTCTATCTCACTGGAACTTCTTGCCCTCTTGAATGCAATGTCTTCTTCAAAGATTACATCTCGTCTCAATTTGATTTGTTTTTGCTCGGGTATGAATATCTTGTATGCTTTGGAGGTTTCACTATAACCCATAAATACCCTTGTCTTTCTGGAAGGTTCTAGTTTGAATCTCTTCTCTTTGGGCACATGAATATAGACAGGACAGCCAAAAATCCTAAAATGACTAATGTCAGGTTTTATGCCGGCAAAGGCTTCTTCAGGAGTTTTGTTATCAAGATGGGAATGAGGACATCTATTTTGGATATAGACAGCAATCCTAGAGGCTTCTGCCCAGAAAGAAGTTTCAATGTTTTGGTCAAGCAGCATTGCCTTAGCAGCTTCTACAATGGTTCTATTTTTTCTTTCAGCAACCCCATTTTGTTGAGGGTTGTAGGCAACTATGAACTCCCTCTTAATTCTAGCACTCATGCAGAATTCCCTAAAAAATCTCAGAGGTGTATTCTTTCCATCCTTAAGGTTTTTATTTTCTTTCTGGAGAAGTTTTCAGTAAGGGCTTTGAACTCTTTGAACCTTTTAAGGATTTCTATTGATTCTTTACACTTAAGGAAATAGATCCAGGTTTTCCTAGAGAAGTCATCTACAAATATGACAGTATAAAAATCTTGCCTTAGAGGGTATAGACATGGGTCCACATAAGTCTGAGTGAACCAGTTCTAACACATTTAGGGTTTTGCTCAAACTAGTGGGAAAGGATCCCTTAGTATTCTTTCCTAAGGCACAGCCTTTACAAGTTCCTTCATGGGATGGTTTTAACTTGGGTAAGCATGTTACAAGTTTTTCCATAGAAGGTAGGCCATGAAAGTGAAGGTGTCCTAATCTTCTATGCCAAATCTCATTTGAATCAAAGGTGTCAAGGGTGAGGAATTGTTTAACTTCAGTGCATAATTTGTAGAGGTACCCTTGTCTTACACCTATGGTTTGGGATTTCTTGATAGTTGAGTTCTTAGGCCATGCTAGAACTTTCCCATCCATAAAGGTAACTCTATAACCATTGTCTTCAAGGGCAGAGATGGATATAAGATTCCTCTTTATTCCAGGTACAAATAAGACTCCAGTGAGTTGTAGAGAAAGCCCAGATTTCAACTTGATGGAACAAGTTCCAACCCCTTTTACTGGGTGTGCAGAATCATCCCCAATGGTTACTTCTTCATCAAAATTTTTGGTCATAGTATCTAAGTGTTCTCTGAACCTTGTGATATGTCTAGAGGAACCACTATCAATTACCCAGTTGTGGGTGTTGTTAGATACTTGACTAGATAAGGTTGTATAGAACACAAAGTTCTCAGATTCATGATCTGAATTTGACTTTCCTACTTTAGCAAAGGATGCTTGTTGTTTAGTCCTATCAAGGCACTTCATTGCATAGTGACCATATTGATCACATCTAAAGCATTGTACTTGAGAGATATCTTTCTTCTTATAAGATCCCTTTCCATTGGAATTTCTCTTTCTTTTAAAAGATCCTCTCTTGAAGGAGTTTTTCTTACTCCTTTTATTAGACGTTGAGTTGAGTACATGAATGTCTTCATCTATGTTCTTTTGTTTATTTTCTTTTGTGGAGAGTCTGGTTTCTTCTTGAAGGCAGTCAGTTCTTATGCTATCAAACTTAGGGAGTTTAGATCTTGCACTTACTTCTTGAACAAATGACTCCCATGATTTTGGTAGGCCTCTTAGTGCAATTAGAGTTAACTCTTTGTTGTCAAACTGATATCCAATTGTGGATAATTGATCCCTTACTTCAATCATCCTCATGAAGTATGCATCAATGGACTCTCCTTTGTTTATTTGAGCATTGTTGATTTTCCTTTTTAATGCAAGATTCCTACAGGTGTTGTTGATCTCATAGGTACTCGCAAGAGATTTGTACATATGGTATGCAGTTTCATGTTTTGCTAGGATGGGCACTATATGATCCCTAACTACATCTACTAGTATTTTCATGGCCTTTTCATTATTTTCAATCCATTGAGTTTTCTCAGGTTTAGCCTCTGGTTCCTTTTCATTTTCTTTCACAAGTGAGTCTAGTTTATTCTCTTTAAGGATCATCATGATTCTAAATTTCCATGATGTGAAGTTGTCTACTCCTGCAAGACGATTTTCAAATCTGGTCACACTTGACATTATGAAGAATGTGAAGTGAATTCGATTTTTAGAAAATACGAATTTTCTAGAGCAATTTGATATCTAGATTTGATTTGGATTCACACAACGTGGCTCTGATACCATGTAAATTTAATCAAATCTTCTATCAAATTGAGAGCCTAAGGGTTCTAGAGAAATTCTAAGTGTAAGAATTCTACTCAAAATTCTAAGTCAGGTTTCAATTTCCAGATTTTACTTATACTGAATGTGTTGATTGCAGAACATTTTTTGATTTCTATATCTGCATATCAATTAAGGAGTCACCATAAATATGATTGGAGACCCGCCTCCAAGAGATGTGTCTCATGAGAGGATGTGTCTCCATAAGTGGAGACACGTCCACTCATGGGACGTGTCCCTTAGAGCGTGCGGGCTCTTAATGAAACCGATTAACATTTGGTTAATGTCTACCACACATAAACCTTTATACTATGGCAGATAAAATAATTTTGATTATATTAAATGAAAATTTCAATATCTTTTATTATTAAAAATTTATATATGCTCATAAATTCGATTTCTAGAAATATGTATATGAAGGATAATCTTTGATCACATATAAATAACGAAGATGCTTTCAGCATTCATTATTTATATCTGACCGAAGCTATCATCCACTAACACATCCAATGGTGAAAACCTCTTTGAGGCATTGGAGGATGGGGGATTCAATCTTCCTCTTAGTGCTATCCATCAAGAAAAGTCAGCAATCTTAGCAGAGAAATACAATTCAGTCAACTTAGGGACAGAAGTAATGCCACATATAACATTCTATGCATAATCACTCCTGACCAAAGAACAAGAGCTCTTAGTTGCATTCCTGCAAGAAATAAAGGTGAACTTTGCATGGACCTACGATGATATGTTAGGTCTCGATCTTGAAGTTTTGGTTCACCATCTTGCACTATATCCAGAGCGAAGCCAGTAAAACAAAAGCTAAGAAAAATGTACCCCCAGATCGCACTACTAGTCAAGTTGGAACTATAGAAACTCCTGAATGCTGGTTTCATATGGCCAATTGACTATCCAGAGTGGGTTCAAAATCTTGTACCTATTTCAAATCCCATTGGGGGCATCCAAATTTGTACTAACTTTAGGGATCTAAACAAAGCATGTCCAAAGGATGACTTCCCTCTCCCAAACATAGGCATGATTGTGGATATGATGGCAGGACATAAAATTCCATCACTAATGGACAAATTCTCAGGGTACAATCAGATCATGATAGCCAAGGAAGATCAACATAAGATAACTTTCACTTGTCTATGAGGAACACACTATTGGAACATAATGTCGTTAGGGATAAAGAACGTAGGAGCTACCTATCAAAGGGCCATGACATTGATCTTCAATGATATGATTCACAAAACTATGGAAGATTATGTGGATGACATACTGGACAAGTCAAGGAAGTGACAAGATCATATATTAGCACTGAGCTCCATCTTTGATAGGCTAGAATAATATCGGATTAGACTAAACCCAAAGAATTGTGTCTTTGGGGTACAATCAGGAAAGCTCCTAGGGTACATAGTATCCATGAGAGGAATCGAGATAGATCTCGCCAAAGTTAAGGCAATCCTCAAAATGGAGGCACCAAGGACATTGAAGCAGCTAAGGGGCTTACAAGGAAGACTCCAATCAATCCGTTGATTCATAGCACAATTAGCAGATAAGGTAATCCCATATTCTCATATACTCCACATGGGGGTAGCATACAAATGGGATGAGAAATGTGACCAGGCATTCAACAAGATAAAGGAGTACTTGTTCACACCACCAGTTCTTATGCCACCAATCCCAGGCAAACCCTTGATCCTCTATATATCAGTAACAGCAGTGGCTCTTGGTGCTCTCTTAGCACAACATGATGAAAATGAGAAGGAAAGAGCTATTTACTACAAGAGTAGAACTATGGTGGGACACGATTTGAATTACACATCTATTAAGAAGTCCTCCTTAGTATTCGTGTTTGTAGCACAAAAAATTCAGACACTATATGTTGGTACACCAGATAAAACTCATCGCCAAGATAGACCCTCTCAAGTATCTACTTTCTAAAGCAACGCTCACAAGGCAAATGGCTAAATGGGTTATGATCCTAACAGAACACGACATTGAGTATATGGAATAGAAGGCCATTAAGGGACAATAAATTATAGATCATCTAGAAGAAGCACCAATATATTTAGAGAATCCATTTGTGCCAAAATTCCCTGATGAAACCATCTTTAATATAAACATACCAGATCACTGGAAAATGTGCTTTGATGGATCCTACACACAACATGGGTCAGGAGTTGGACTCTTCTTCATTACACCACAAGGAGATTGCATACCCAAATCATATAAGTTGTTCTTTGTGTGCACGAACAATATTACAGAATATGAGGCTCTTGTTATCAGATTGAGAATTGTTGTACAGTGGAAAATCATGACACTCAAGGTCTATGGAGATTCGCATCTTATCATCAACCAAGTCAATGACGAATATCAAACAAAGGATGACAATTTGGCTCCATTCAAGAAACTGTCGAAAAGCCTCAAGGAGTCCTTCATTGATATCACCTTTGAGAAAATATCATGGGAAAATAACAGAGCAACAAATGTTATGGCAACATTTGGATCACTACTAGATGTCCCACGGAACGTCCCAAAGCAAGAATTCTTTATAGAGAAGCTTCTTGTACTAGCATTCGAGGTACCAGAGTCTGAAATTGTGTGTGAAATCATTGGTCCTAGTAACCCGTGGTATCATGACATATACACTTATTTAAGAATAGGAGTCCTCCCTACCGATATCACTCCCAACCTTAAGAAAACCTTTGTCAAAAAGTCAACCCGCTTTGTTATCTTAGGCGACACCCTATACCGTAGGAGTATTCAGGGAACCCTTTTACGATGCTTAAACACTGAGGAAGCTTTGACTACTTTAACGGAGGTACATAATGGCATTTATGGTTCACATTCGAGCATTATGACCCTAGCCAAAAAGCTACTGAGAACGGGGTACTATTGGCCGATGATGGAAAGGGAATCTCACAAATATTTCAAGAAGTGTCTACAGTGTCAATAGCATGGGGATCTCATCCATGCACCAGCTCAAGAGCTCCACCCAATTGTTACACCTTGGCCCTTCTCACAGTGGGGGCTCGATATCATTGGAAAAATCACCCCCACCTCATCTAATGGACACAAGTTCATTATCACCACCATGGAATACTTCACAAAGTGGATAGAGGCCATCCCAATGACCTATATTATAGAAAAGTATATTTCCAAGTTCATCCTGAATTACCTCATTTTCCCCTATAGTGTCCCATAAGCCATTATCTCAAATAACTGGACACCTTTCAAAAACTAGGATGTTTGAGACCTATGCCATAAATTTAACATCCAACATCACTTTTCTACTCCATACTAGCCCCAAGGTAATGGCCAAGCTATGGCTACAAATAAAACCATCCTTAGAATCCTCAAAAAGACAGTCAATAAAGTTGGTTGTGACTGGCATCTGTAGCTAAATCCTGCTTTATGGGCCTACCGAACGAGTATCTGCACACCAATAGGTGCCACCCCCTTCTCCCTGGTCTATGAATCAGAAGTCGTACTCCCCATTGAGATCAAGCTCCCATCCTTGAGAATATCATTGTAGAATCTCATCACAGATGAAGAATACCAGGTATCACGACTGAATGAGTTGGAACTACTGGATGAGAGGCGTATGGATACCTTAAACCATTTTCAAGTCTACCAGGACTGTCTCAAGTGGAGCTACAACAAGAAGATCAGGATTCGGACCTTCCAAGTAGGAGAGCTATTATTAAAGGAGAATCAGAAAAACGTGCCAAATCCAAATATTAAGGGCAAGTTTGAACCCAATTGGTTGGGATCATTCATCATCACAACAAGCTACAATTTAGGGGAATAACAACTATCAATGCCCAAAGGAGAACCTTTGTAGGAGTCCACGAATAGCTCCCATCTTAAAAAAATTATACCTAAGTTCCAGGGTATAAAACCAAAAAATCCAAAAAATATAAAAATCCAAAAAAATCAGAAAAAGGATTGAAAACAGTAAAGATAAAAATTGTCCTCTAGTGAAAACCACTTCGGTGGCACTTTGGGCAAGTACATTGGTGAAAACCTAGCAAACAATCACCTTGTGTAAATAAAGCACTTTCCATCCACCATTATCTATACGGCTTATTCTGCATCACCTACCATCACCTTCCATCATTCATCCATTGCACTTCCATATCCCCATCCATCACTCATTCACAATTGCATCATAGCTTGATCCTGTGTTTGTATCATGTTCCACCCTAGTACTACTTGGCACATTCCTAAGGTTAGTCTATCCTGCCTATATTAGAGTAGTCTATAACACCACGTTGGGGGAATGTTCTTATACCTACATCAGATCAGATTCATGTATATTCTTGAAATCCTCCTTAAAATCATAAAATCCAAAAATATTTATAACATCCTTCAAAAAATCCAAAAACATTCATAAAATCCATCAAAAAATCCCAAAACATACCAAAAATCCAAAAACAGTTCAAAATTTAAAAAATATCAAAAATAGAGTCATCATGTCGAACTATGTCATCTTTGAGCTTGAACGTAGGCAAGGTTGATCCTTGATCATCCCCCAAGAAACTTAGGCCATTCCTTTAGCAATCCATCATAATAAGTTGGCAATCCATTTTGTTCATATCTCATCAATAATCGAGTCTATGTCAGTCAAGTTACATGGTCTATGTGTGTATAACGTAGGCAAGGCTTAATATTTGGTCATCCCCTGAGGCCCCTAGGATAGATCTTTAGGTTATCAAAATCTCGAAAATACCAAAAAATTGGAAATTTTGAAAAACAAAACATTTGTAAAACATCTCAAAAATCCCAAAATAGCCTCAAAACATTGCAAAAACCCAAAAAACATCCAAATATTTGAAAAAAATCCATCTGTCCCATCTCACTGTCACCCGCAATAATCAATCACTAATAATAAATCATCATCAACCCCAACCTTTGGTGAAACAGTCAAAAGCAAGTCTAGTCGGTTAAAAGTGAAAACCCAATCATCAAAGTCTCAAGTCTAGGTCTGTAAGTAAACAAGTTGGTCAACTCTTGGTATTAATAGTTCATCATCCAATCAAATCCCAAAAATCATCTGATAACATCATGTCCTAGGATGCATCCTTCCTACAATGGACATCAACATGAGGCATCACTGTAGTTTAGTCTTGGCTAGTGGTATGAAGAACATTAGCTTGTTTGTTTACTTTATCTCTATATTTTTGACTTATCTTATTTTTGTGTGCATTTCGATGACCTCTCAATGATGTCCAAACAAAAATATTTAGAGAGAAAGAAATGGTGCAACGATCATTATCTTTTTATTTGTTGTCCTTGTTGGATATTCTTGTAATATAACCTGGTCATGTGTACTTTGTTTGGGTTTAGGAGGATGTTTTAGGTGTCTTGTTGACCACATAGGCAGGCTTGTCTTTCTATGTTTTGGTCTGATATGTTTGGAATATCTAAACTGCATTTTAGATAAGGTTTCGTATGCCAGGTGTGAACAGGAGTACTCCTATAAGATTGTCGAGTCAAAGTCCATCACACTAGGTACAATACCATCCTGGTTCTTTATACCTTGATGCATCGTACCTATGTGTATTATCAAACATAAGGTATATGGCCCTTTTAAAATCCCAATTCCTGATAAGCAAATCATCATCATCGTCATCATTAATAATGTAGTCTTGTTGGATCTTATTTTCACTATCCCATTTCTTCTATCTTCTCTTTGTGCTAACATGATACCATGATAGTTAATCAAAAATATCGCTAATGCATCCACCCTACATCCACAAACCATCAACATAATGCATATCATATCATATCATATAGGAAACATTAATCATCTCACATGCATTGCATTTCATCATTAATATAGATTGGTTATTCTAAGCATCTCATAAACCATAAATCTGTATTCATTTTATAAACATAAAAGTATCATCACATAGGCATTATTAAATCATATCATATACAAAACATCCATTGTGTAATCACATATACACCATCGTATCATTTGCATTATCATGTCATTCATTTGTATCATCACATGGGAGTCATAATAAAAATATCATCATGTCATATTACGTGCATTATTATGCATCCATATTGGAAAAATTATTGAAAAGGAAAAAAGATAATTTCATACATCTCATGACCATAGTATATAAACATCATCATCCGTATAGATGTATTAGTCTATGAATTTTAAATCATTTATATATCATAACATTTGCATCCACATCATCATAAAAAGTGCACAGAAAAGATATTGAAAAAAAAAATGCATCCATCCATAAATATCCACATGATCACTGCATCACATCATAGCATCATATAGAAACATACATCACATAAAATAAATGCATGCATCACATAAGATAGAGTCATATCATGTCATATCATCGCATATAGGAAATTAAATACACCCATCCATCATGCATAAATAAGAATAGGACACATCTCATATATCAAACCATATCATATATATCATCAAAAAACATAACTGTCATGGTACAAAATTAGGATCAAATGCATGTGTATCAATCAAGTATACAATGCCCATGGGGCTATCAAAAAATGGATCTTGTGGATTAAAAAGATGTTGTGGTAGCTAATCCTATTGGTTGCTCCCCTCGCCCACCTGTCTCTCAGCCTAGTCTTTTGCCTATCTCATCTCAATCTGTTGAGAGCACTTTGGCACCTGAGCCCCTGCTAGTATAGCTTGTCAATAATGTAGCCTGTAATACTCTGCCTCTCTGACAGCCTTGTGGTACATTCATGTTGAGACTGTCCTACCCTGGGATGCAGCAGCCATACTCTCTAACTATCATCTCCTGTCCACCTCTTGATCCTGCTCTAACCTAGACTGATCTCTCTCTATGGTGAGGGCCTGGACTTGATGTCTAGCCTGGTCCCTCTTAGCAATAAGTGCCTGAACCTATGTCTACAAATCTTGGATCAATGCATCTCTCTGATCTAGCTAGGGTGGTGGTGGTAGTGGGGGCTACTGTTGATGGTCCCTTGGGGTATCTCTCTATGGGTCCCCGTCTCTTTGTTGCATGTCCCCATCTCTAGGCTACCTATCCCCATCTCTTTGTTGGTCTCCAGGTACCTAGTCTCTCTCCGTCGTGGCACAATTTTCATATGCGATAGACTTTGAAGCCTAAACCCTAATCTCTAAACTAGACTGTGGCACCACAAGACTCAATAGCGGCACACTTTAAGGCCACACAACACCAATTTAACACTTTCAACGTTGCTAAATAGTGTCACTTGACTCAATTTGACTTTGGACCCTAATTAATGTGCACAAAAAATGAAATGATGAGTCAGGTAAGGGTCACATACCGGTGGTCTTGCACTTGATAGCCACTGGCACACTCGCACTCGCTCTGAAACAATTGGATTCTTCCACTAGGGCGGTAGTGGGGCATCTGAAAAAACTCAAAAAAAAAATTGAATTTTGATCTTGGCAATTTATTCTTTGAACCAACGTAACAAGTACATTGCTTCAAAGAGGGGGAAAATGTAGACACGAAAAAAATACAGATTGATCCTATACACTTGTTCCTAATTTTACTAACACCAGTTCGTCTTGAATCATCTCCTCTGCTAGTCATTTAATTAAATAATCCTTATTTAATTAATTCACCATAATTCCTCTTTTAATTAAATAAATCATTTTATCTAATTAAATCATTATCTCCTTTTAATTAAATAAATCATTTTATTTAATTAATCCCAGCATTTCTCTTTATATTAAATAAATCATTTTATTTAATAAGGTCATCTCCTTAATTGAATAAATTAACCTTTATTTGATTTAAATCTAACATCATCCCTTTTAATTAAATAAATCAAACTTTATTTAATTAAATCTAATATTCATTATTCCTCTCATTTTTTATTTAAATAAATTCAAAAATCTAAATCAAAGTGTCAAATCAACTAATCTCCATCTAAGTTAATTAAATCCTAATTAACTCTTAAAGCTAATCCATCAAATCCTCTAGATTTTTCAATTTGCACATGTACATCAATTTAATTGATTTATTAAATCCTTAATTTTTATTCAAAAGGGCATCTTTTTAGAATATTCCTTCATTTTGAAATCTCCATCTAAAGGGACTTGTCCTCCAATTTGACATTTATATCTCTTACATGTCCTTTTCCTTGAGCCAAGTGGCATTAACTCCCTTTCTTTCTCCCTCCAACTTGTCATTTCATCAATTTCAAATATCTACCTAATAGCATTTATGTGCAAATTCATCAAAATGCGCTCCACCTTTGTCCACTCACATGTTGACAAGTGGCCTTTTGCTATTGGCTGGTCTTTTGTCTCACATTCATCAATTTTACCTCTTTCTCCATCATTATCTTCTATAAATAGAAGGCTCTCATTTGGATTTTGGATCCACAACTTCATGCAACATTACTATCTTCAAGTTTTGAGCAATCTCCATCCATTTTCATATTGTCATAGCTAGGTTATGGAGATATTTCACCAAGGAGCATCAAATCTTCACCATTGATCATCAAGCTTGCAAGGAATTGGGAAAGGGTCATTTTCCACATCAAAATGGCACCAATTCCCCCATGGGATTGAGAGTTTGATCATTTAAATAGGATTTAATAGCTTTTTTTATTGTGTTTTTCATATTATTTCTTGTTTTCATGTTTCAAATGGATTTCATGGGGAATGTTGTTTCTAACTTGAATATTGGGCTAATTGTATGTTTTTTCTTTGTGTTTGTGCAGGTCTAGGATCACCATTCACAGATATATTATACCTATTTCACTTAAAATGGATTCAAATATAACATATAGTAGGAGTTACATTTTGGGGAGTTTATTAAATAAACCATGTGCATAAATTATTCTAATAAGTCAAGAACATTTCTAGTAAGTATAAATATATTACACCCATTTCACTAAAAAATATGGATTGTTTAAGAAAACCTCAAATTAGTAGATCTTGACTTGAGAAGAAAATTATTTAGGAGAGTCATTGTTGTTGGAAAGTAGATGATGGGATTGCAATTTTAGGTTTTTAACTAGAAATTAGTAACTATTTTTTATGGGTGTTGAATGATTTGTAAGTTTTTTTAGTAAATAAATTAAATTATGATAAATTAGAATGTCATTAAAAATGGTTGTGGAATTAAAGTTTGGAGAAAATATATTTCTAAGAAATATAACAAAATCATAGTAATATAACTATAATAAATACAACAAAAGTAGACCATAACAAAATCAAGTAAATACAACTACAATAATTACATCAAGATGAAGTTATAACTATATCAATATGTCATATAATCAAAGTAAACAACAACAAAAGGAATTCAATCAACGACCATAGTAGGGACACAATTTTTTTCTTGTAACTGTAGATCTAAAAAGCTTCAACAAAAAAATTAGGAAGATAAAAATAACTATGATTATAGAAGCTTAACATGAATACATGCGATTTGAAATTTCTACTAAATTTATCTCATGTGAAATAGTTGTTTTTGTTGTTTCACTAGATGTTGTTTTCCAATCTCTTTCTCTAACTTGTTCCTATTGTGTTTAGTTGTACAAAATCAAGTCCCTTCACTACTAATCTACTAAAAAACAAAGTATTAGTTGACTTGAATTTGGTTTATTTGAAAATATATCTATTCTAGATAGCAGGTAATTCTCTTATTTTTCTTTAGCATAACCTATAACTAAGAGGATAACAACAATCTAGAAGGAAATGTTAGGGTAAAGCCTTGAAATTCTATTTTTTGAATGAATATAATAATTAAAAAAACACAACTAAGTATTTGAATCTTCATAAATGTCAAATTATAACACATATAATCAAATATACAACCAAATTATTCTTCAAACATATTCTAAATAATAACTAAATAATGTTACAAATACATCTCTAAACATACCTAACATTTTTTTTAGCAAACTTGAAACCCTAGAATAAATCTTTGATAGATTCATCTATATGACAAAAGGAACATTCGATTGATTAAGAAACAATGTATTTTAATCTCTCACCAATATGTAATTTACATTGTAATAGTTTCCAAGAAAGTATTTTGAGCATCTACATCAGCTTTGGACTTCCAAATTGTGCACTCAACTTGACCCAATATTTATCACTAAATTTGCACTTCCATTTATTATTGAGGTAGGGAACAAGGAACATTTTGGGAAGAATGACATGTTTTAAGTGAAAGAATGAAAATTTATAAGAAGAGATCCAATACCCACATTTTTTAAAAGTACAAGGAATATGAGTGCATAATTCTATTGGTAAAATGAGAGAAACTAAATATTACACAAGGTTAGGAAATTGGTTGTAATTTTTATTCAACTCAAATAATGGAATTACGTAATCTTACTAAAATCAAATATACTTTATTTTTGTAGAGTATAAAATATTTTATTTTCTATATAAATGCATGTTGATTATTTTTGTTTTATATGTAATTAAATGTTTCTTTAACTTTACTAAGAAAATTAGTCAAAACTTGGATAGACCACAAGAAAGCTTATAAACAATCTTCTCAAAGATAAGCAAGAATATAACATTTAGTTGTTAAGAAAATAACTAAACTATCAACCTGAAATGAGAATGTATTCTCCTAAAAACCAATGGTCCACAAGCATTGAATATTTATGAGAATTTTCTAATGGTAATCAATTTTTTTAGTGTTTAAAAATAATTTAAATATATTTAAACAATATTAAGTGGGATGATAATAAACATTGAGTTCAAACCAAATCTTGATCTATTATATACAAAGGACATATCGATGGAATCTTTTTAAAAAAATAAAAAAATATGAAATTAAGATGAAAAAAAAAGAATAAAACAAGCATCTCGCACCATTAAAATTTGACCCCAACATACCCAATATATTATTGGTATACAAACAATTTAACAACACAAACAATACTCAAACAAAATTATTTTGAAAAGGGCGTTCCAAAAAAATCTTCACATCATACAAAATTAAAAACTTGTCTACAATTTTGAAAAATATTAAACTAGAATAATAATATAGACTCCAATATTACCCTTCACTATATCGATGATAAACAAATGTGCAACGAGAATGGTTGCATAATTTGATATGTTCCCATTCAATGTCTTGGTGATGAACACAATACTAGCATTATCCCCTCTTATTGCTTTTTCTAATACCTCCAATACCTTGTTGCCTTTAGTGGCCACAATACCTCGAGTGCCTTATTGTCTTTGGTGGCCACATACTCGAGCCTTGGAGAATGAGTTTATCACTACTTTATTATATAATATTACCATATTTATATAAACAGTCAAGCAGTAATAAAAAAAAATTATCTGATCAAAACTGTTATTGTCAAAGGTAGATTATTTTATCGAAATTATACCAAGATTTGATATAAAAGTACGAGATTATATTGATATTTTCTCGACTGAAAATAAAAAATTGAAGAGTATATGTTCTGTTAAGTCTATATCTCTTTTATCTCTATATAAAAGAATACCCCGCTCATGCCATTCAATAGTTGTATAGTTGATTTGGAAGGATTCAATTTCAATAAACGGTTTGCATTCATGAACAACGTCAAAAGCATGTGCAGGTACGTAAATTCCATGCAAGATGACACGAATAAACTATGAACTGAAATGATGGCAATGGCAAATTTTGAGACAGCGTGCAGTGTGTTATTTCGTTGTACCGCTCGAATGGACCAATTCATGTGTTGAAATAGCCGTTCATTAAAGCTGGGCGAATTTCAAGTAATTCATCACATATATGTGAATCTCCATGCAGTTCCTTCTCTCTTCTTTTCTCTTTCAGCCTGATTATTCTCCATGAAGACTGGACCATGTTAGAGCATCTTTGTGTGCATAATGTATCTACAAACACATGAATATATTTATATTTGCTAGACATGGTGATCTAAATTTGCAAACAAAATGATGATGGCATTTACGTTCTTCAAAATTGTCAACCTGTTTCTGAATTAAGAATAAAGAGAAAGAATATGATGGATGATTCATAGAAAATAATGATTAAATTCATAACATAAAACTGTAAGTTGTGATAAATAATTATATATAAATTAGAATATAATACATGATCATCATTAAAATTATGAATTCAAACTGTAAAGACACAGTGATTACAAGAGAATTACTTCTTCATTGTCATCTTTTCTTCTACCTCTATCTCTATATAAAAGAATACCCCGCTCATGCAATTCAATAGTTGTATAGTTGACTTGGAAGGGATTCGAATTCAATAAACGGTATGCATTCATGAACAATGTCAAAAGCATGTGCAGGTACGAAAATTTCATGCAAGATGAAACGAATAATCTATGAACTGAAATGGTGGCAATGGCAAATTTTGAGTATTGTATGCAGTGTGTAATATTTGGTTGCACAGAAATAACCCTGTACCTTTGTACCTTTGGCATGTGAATTAGGCAGGATTATTTCTCCATGCAGTCCCTCGTCTCTTATTTTCTCTTTCAGCCTGACTATTCTCCTCTGCCATGCTTTTTCGGCCGATTCCTTTTCTCACCTGCCTCTCTATAGCTTGAAGACCGGACAGTGTTAGAGCCTGTGTGTGCATCCGGACCGTGTTAGAATATAATACATGGTCATATTAAAAACTACGAGCACATACAGTAAGGACGTAGTGACTAGTACAAACAATGAGATAGAATCTTTAGTTGTCAGCCTTGTCATCAAATAGACACATTTAAAAGGGGTCAGGAAGATCACATTAGAAGGAGACTTATAAATAATTATGAAAGCCTATAAAGAGAGGAGCTATGGAAAATGAAAAATAAATTCCATTCTCCATTGAACTTGGAAAATTATCATTCGATAAGGCGAGCATCTATCACTACAATCACAAGATCAATCTTTTGGAAAAATTCCTTTCCAACATTATCATTTATAATAATGGAGAATTTAAATTGGTTAATGATATTCATGAATGAGAAGGTCTAATCAATACATGACATCTAGTATGCCAATTTAATTTCAAGATAGCGAGTGGAGTTTTGGATTCATTGGCACATTAGGTCGTTTGATCTAACTTCATGTTTCTCACCCACCTTGTAGCAACATTAATGAATCCACAACACACACAATAAATTACACGAGCCTTACACATTTAAATATGTATTAAAATGAATAAATCTAGTAGTTCCTTGTATATTCCATGTTATTCAATTCAAGGGAACCTTTATTATTTGTATATGCTTAGCACAAGGAAATGACCTTTTGTGGGCCAATTCTTAGTAATAGGATATGTATAATTTTTAGAATTAATAAATTATAGGTAAATATGGCATCATAAAGATTTTGGGAAGAGACTACCTAGCATTAAACATCCAAATTAGAGTGAACTCATAGAACACCATCGTCTTCCTTTAAAGTATTCTCAGAATCTCAAACTCCACATAGGCGATGTTAAGAACTAGGGGAATGTTGTAAGGAATTAATTAATATTAAGCCTAAAATAAATGGCAACCAAAGTGTAGAGTAGGAAAAGGGGTCCTAGATCCAACTAAGATCAACTCTTTTCACTTGCCCTCTATATTTAGACACAAAACCAACTAGGGTTGATGATGTCGCAAAGATGGTTGTCGTTGCACCAAAAGATTGACCCGTTAATGCCCGATACAACTGTTGGATTTATACAAGATCCAAGATCCATAAGAGGTGGTTGAACCATGTCACAAAACTCGAGCGTCGCGCTGGCCCACGCCGAGGAGACCAAGGGTGACACCTTGCAACATATGATTGGCTTGTTGCCACAAGGGAGAGCCAATATCCTAGAGTTTGATACTTTTGAATTACAAAGAGAAATTTAATGTGTGATTTAATTGACCTATTTAACATATGTACCCTAGATTCAAAAAATGTAATTTATCACATAGATGAAAATGGAAATTATCAAAATAATTGCATCTCTAGAAAATGTCGAGAAAGCAGAACCTATGATTGAAAGTTGGACCCAAATTGCAGGGACAAGGGCATGGATTTCCTAGACAAAAAATGTTATCTTTTTGGGATCTATAGAAGTTTGATGTTTTATTATAGTCTATTTTGTGTTTCCTATGGTTATCTACTAATGAAACCTTCATATTTTACTTACACACATGAAAAAAAAAGGTGAAAGGTTGTGTTGTATAGAGGCTATCCTAAGTCAAACCTCACTTTGGTGTTTCCACCTCCATGTATAGAAAATGATGATAATCAAGAGGGCTTACTCTAGGTCAGATAAAGGCCAACTGATAATAATTGACTAAAATAAAATGATAAATGATAATGTTACCTTGGTATGAAATCCTTGTCAAAGTATATCCACACCATAAGTTGCCACAAAATTTGATTGATGGATGCTTGGATTTCTTGAGATACCTGCAAGAGGTTAGTCCACAAAACACAATATATTTTTGTAGCTAGCACGTAGAGAATAACTCGATACACCTTCACAATATGATCATAATAGCTTTGTGTTCATAATAATCTTGTTTATAATGTTCAAATGAGAATAAAACTTGATTTTATATGCATCCCGACTAACATGCTTACAAATATAGGGTCCAAAGCCCAACCATTGAAGCATCTTAAAAATAAAGCTCCAACACATTCTATAATATGCTTTATCGAAGTCCATCTTGACCAGAAATACATTGTCTTGATTGTTGGACCCATTCACTAGTTTCCCAAGCCAAAATTAAGCTATCGAGGATAAATTTTCCCCCAAAAAAACCATTTTGTTCAGGTCTGATAATCCCTTTAACCACTAGTTTTATCCTTATAGCTAAGCCTTTGGCAATGATTTTGTAAGAGGTATTAAGCAGAGTAATAAGATGCCATCCTGAAATAGAATCTTCATTTATTCCTTTTGGAAGAATCTTGAGTATTCCTTTATTAATAGTATGCCCTAAATAACCATGTTCCAACGCTTCCAAATATATAAGGTAGAAATCCTCCTTAATGAGTGGCCACATTTTCTGATGAAGCTCAACTAAGAGCCCGTCTAACCTAGGAATTTTGTTAGGAGCCACTAAAAACACAACATATTCTAGATCTTCAATGGATAGCTCTTGATCTAAGAATCAACTATACTCAAATTCCACCTTAATGGGAATTTAATCTTTAATAATCTCTTCCAAAATAATTTGGGTATTTTTCCAATGAGCATCTTCTCTGAAAATATTCACATAGAATTTCTAGAACAAAGATTTCACCTCTTCAAATCTTGTATGAAGATGTCCATTTTCATCTTGTATAGCTCCAATATAATCCTTCTTATGTTTATAGTTTAAATTTTTTTGAAAAAGTACTTGGAAACTCTATTACCTTCCTTAATCCAATGCAATCTAGCTTTAATTTAGCTCCTTGGCCCCTATATATTTCTAGTTTACAAAGTTGAGCCTCTATAGAGGCTATAGAAGTTTGAATACTAATATTATTAAGATTGCAAGTAAGTAATTTTATGTTGTGTTCTAGCTTCCCTTGAAGAGATTTTTCTTTACGTTTTCTTTTCCAAGCTATTCTTTTACCTTGAAAGGACTGTAAGAACTTGGCACATTGAGAAATAACATAGTGCCACCATTCCCTATGATATTCTCCTTCTTTAGGTTTAGATATAGAGTTCCAAATACCAACCAAAGTAGCGACACAAAAAAAATTTAAGAGAGAAGTATTAAGCTTATAAGGTAATTTAAATAGTCTAAAAGGGAAGTAGAATAATCAACTTTAACCCAAATTTTGGAAGACTCTTGCACTACAATAGGTTGGTAGAAACATGGAACATATCAATCCTGTTAAATTTTCTATCATCTCCAAATCTACAATTGGACCAAGTATACTAGTTATGGGTCACATGACATGAGTATTTGCTATGAATAGGATCTATCACCCCAACAATATTATAACAATTCAATCATTTATCAAATTCTTCACTAATTAACTTAGCATGACTATTCCAACTTTGATCTATGGAGTGTTTGACCATATTGATTATTGGTCATCCAATCCCATAGTAAGCACCTCGCTTTTGCATTATTAGGAGCATAAACTAAAAAAATCACTATCCATTGATAAATGTCAAGACCCCCATGTAATTACATGAGGGGTCCTCTCCTTTATCAATTAAAAATTTATAAATCCACAAAGACATGCATAAAATAGCCCCCCTTGACCTTCTTTATGGGATGTATAGATAAAAGTTGCATCTCCCCATACATTGCATAGAGAAGAGTCAAGACATGAACCATTAAGCTTTACCTCTTGGAGAAAAATAATATCAAGTTCCCACATATTGATTATCACCTTAATCCCATAATTGCAATGGGCAGAGACATCCCCCTAACATTCCATGACAAAATTTTGCAATTTGTGGTTGAGCATTGTCAAAAAGAATTTCTTCTTGTGGCTACACATCAAAACAATTAGCAAGAGAGATATAATGATTATAAATGTTGTTAACAAACTTTTTTAACTTTCATATCTTTATGTTATGACACTTTTTATTTATTCTTTTGGATATGTTAAGATAAAATCTTATGAGCCCACTATAGTGATTTAATGGTTTTGTTAAGATCTTTACTATTGTTTATTGTTATCAACTATGCAGAAGGAAAAAAAGAGAAACGAAATATTAAAATAATTCCCACCTTAATATTCCACACAAATTGTGTTGTGTTGTCAATGATGCCAAATATTACAAAACTCTAGCAAATCAGAATTTTTTAAAATGAAATGAACCATAACCAATCTCCATATAGTTGTTGCTTCAATCTATTCATAATAAACAAAATATATGGGACTGTGATGTAGAGAGGGTTTCAAACTCTCAAAACTCACCTCAAATTCATAATAAACCACTTCCTCAAAATGGATTCAAACAATGTTAAAACAACAATAAGATTGTACATTTTCTATTGCCAACAATCACCAGGTTACAAGAAATCAAAACAAAATTTAAGTACAATCATGGCACTTGGCAGCCCTAGGACTGATATAAAACATCTAAAATCAGAATTTTAAATCTGATACAATCAACAAAATCATCCACATATAAGGTCTCCTCAAACCCTCAACTTCTTGAAGCATCAATTTTTCTTCTTTCTACAATTTTCTCTAGAAAATCAAAATAGAATGAAATTTTAACCCTTGAAATATAAATTGATGTTGTAGATATCTTCTCAAACTTGAAAAAAAAATTCAATAACACTTTCCACAACCCTCCCACCAAGTATGGCTTCAACAACAACCTTCAAATTCTAGCCAAGAATGGCTACAAAAACATAGCCTAAATTGCCTATAATCTTCAAAAACAAGCTCGAGAAGCTTCTCCAGAAAAAATGCATGACCAAGTTGGGAAGAGACCTCTCAAAAATGCATGCAAAAATAAATTAATAATATAGAAAATTCTTTCCCAAACCCACTCCCACTAAAACTGCCAAAATTGTAGTTCATTCCTAGATTTTAGGGTAGTTTTAAATGCATGTTCCAACTCATATTCCCTCCAAGAATCAAAAATCTGATATTTTTCTTTTCCATTATAAAATCCATTACCACCTCCTCATAATGAGTTATTTCCACAAAAGAAAAATTAATAAATGATTTTTCATGCAAGTTTGTAACTCCCCACAAACCCAATGCTCAAGTTTGATTTTTCACATTTTTCTAAAATTGCAACTACACTCCCACTACTCCACTTGCCAACATGGCTTAGCAAAGGTGGAATTTATTTTATTAAATTAAATTATACCAAATTTATTCAAATTATCCTCACAACATTAAATTAGAATGCAAATTTCCAAAATTTGATTTTTTTGGTGATGCAAGATTTTCTTGCACCCTGGGTGCTCTTACATCAGACACCTAGGGTAGGAAAAAATTTGTGAATATGGATTCACAAAATGGAGTTGAGTGGTAGTACCACCCTTTCAGATTACCAGAAATCCTCAAAAAACTCCATCACTGAATTAGATAGAAGAATTTCTTCCTCCGCCTCTTCCAACACTTAGTCAGGACACTTGTCATCCTCCTCCACCATGTGTGCACTATATTCTTACTTCCTCTCATGGATTTAAATCCACCATAGACCATTTCTTTTTTCGCATCTCTTCTTCCCTCTTTTCCTTCTTCGTGAGATCCAACCCACCACAAACCGACCACCTCCACCAAGTTCCTCCTACAACTTCCTTTATAGTCTCTACTTGCAAGTATACATTTGTATACCACTCTACATCTTCACAAGATCATTTTTATTCTCTAACTCTTTTCTCATATCATAATAAAAATCCTTTACAAATTCAACATTACAAAACTCATAAAAATCATATTTTACCTTGATGAATTATTTTGTCACAACATCTTCTTCCTCACTACTGAATGCTACTATCTTTGTTGTTGTACTAAACAACTTCTCCATCTCTGTGATCTCTTCCTCAAGAAACTCTTGTTCTTCATTAGTTTCCTCATCGAACACTAGATCCTCGTACATCACTACATACTTTATTAAATAACTACAACATCTTCAATTACTACAACTTTACTCACAATAATCTCCTCAATGCCTACTTCTGGAACTCCTCCATCTTCAGCCAATGTTGCAATAAACTTATCTTATTCACTCTTCTCATTTTATTTCATGCTCTCACCCAAAAAATTTGCTGCAAAATAATTTTCCTCTTGGACTATTGCACCTTTGTTTTTCTTCTCATCCACCACTACAATCTCGCCATCTTCCTTCATGCTATCCTAAAAGCATACTTCTATAATATTTTCTCCTTCTTGATCACCTGCATACACAACTATGACAAAATTTTTGCCTTTCTTCTTTGGTATTTTGTCAAACACTTTCCACACACTCTCAATCTTCAACCTCACATGTATAGACTGCCTCATATTCGGTGATCAGTCTACACACCACACACATTCCACCCCCAGGTCTTTGTGCAAACTGCCTCACATCGACGCTTCTTCCTACACACTAAGGAACTCCTACTTTGAGACCACTGATGTAGATATGGTTTCGACCTCTCAAAACTCACCAAATTCATAATAAACTACTTCCTCAAAATGAATTCAAACAATGTTAAAACAACAACAAGATTGTACATTTTCTATTTCCAACAATCATCAGGTTACAAGAAATCAAAACAAAATTAAATTACAATCATGGCAGCCCCAATAATGATATAAAACATATAAAATCATACTTTTAAATCTAATACACTCTTGACAAAATCATTCACATATAATGCCTCCTCAAACCCTCAACTTCTTGAAGCATCAATTTTTTTCTTTCTACAATTTTCTCTAGAAAATCAAAATACAATGAACTTGTAACCCCTGAAATATAATTTGATGTTGTATATATCTTCTCAAACTTCAAATAAACTTGCAATAAAAATTTCCATAATCCTCCCACCAAAAGAACTATGGTTGCAACAACCTTCAAATTCTAGCCAAGAATGGCTAATAAAACATAGCCTAAATTGCCTATAATCTTCAAAAACAAGCTCTAGAAGCTTCTCCAACAAAAATTCACGACCAAGTTGTGAAGAGACCTCTCAAAAAATCATGACAAAAAAAATTAATAATATATAAAATGCTTTCTCAAACCCACTCCCACTAAAACTGCCAAAATTGTAGTCCATTCCTAGATTTTAGGGTAGTTTTAAATGCACGTTCCAACTCATATTCCCTCCAAGAATCAAAAATATGATATTTTTCTTTTCCATTAGAAAATCCATGACTACTTCCTCATAATTATTTGTTTCCACAAAGGAAAAATGAATAAATAATTTTTCATGACTCCCCACAAACTCAACGCTCAAGTCTGATTTTTTAAATTTTTCTAAAATTGCAACTACACTCCCACTACTCCACTTGCCACCATGGCTTAACAAAGGTGGAATTTATTTTATTAAATTAAATTATACCAAATTTATTCAAATTATCCTCACAACATGAAATTAAAATGCAAATTCCAAAATTTGATTTTTTTTGGTGATGCAAGATTGTCTTACACCTTAGATGCTCATGCATCAGACAAGTTTAAACCTTAAGTTAATTTGTCTCGAAAGAAATGTGAGAACGGGAAAAAATTGTTAATAAAAAACATGAATTTAGTTCAATCGACAAATGATATCATTGTAAAAATGAAGGGAAAATATCACTTTAGTCATTTTCTATCCTTTTTTGAATACATTGAACCATCAATTTAACTTGATTTAGTTTGGTCCTCTTCACGTAGATAATTTATGTCTAAAGTAAAATAAAAGAATTATTAAGTAAAGAAAATAATTTTATTATATCTTTTTTGTGGGTGTCTCTAATACAAATATCTTAAGTAGATCCATATATTTGTAGTAATGGAAAAAGTAGCCTTTTTCCTTACTTGGTTTGACAATTGACATTAAAACTGAGCTATTGATGTCTTGGAGTGGTGTTGTAATGTGTTGTACATATTCACGCTATTCTAGGACCTTTATTTGACTAAAACATGCCTTAATTGATGCTTTGTAAAGGTGGTGTAAAGTGTTGTAACAAACTTTCACACTTTTCTAGGATGTATTTGCTTGATTAAGCCTAATGGGTCCCTTTTTGAATAAAATGTACATAAATTATACCTTGTTAAAGTGTTGTAAAGTGTTATAAGGCCCTTTCACACTTATTTGGGTGGTCATTAATTAATTGAGGGTAATTGGAGTAACTATCCCCATTTAATTCAAAATTTAAGCCTTAATTTTGACACCTCTCAAAGATCTATCCCGACAATTATTATTTAATTAGAAAAATATTTCATTGGGAAAAGTTTGGTCTTAAAAAAGTGTGCTAGAACCCATTCACCCTAGATGGTGAATGAGTCCTCCCTTAACAAGAACCCCCTTTTTCAGTTGATCCGAAATGGGTTTTTAGCCCTCTTTCAATCCCCTGGGGTTAGGTCCTAGTGAACAGAGCCAGGACCCATTCACCCAAGGTGGCGAATGGGTCCTCCCTTAATGAGACCTTCCTTTTTCAATTTCATTATGGCGGGAATTTAAAAGTGTTTCTTTCTAGATCTTTCGGCCTTAATTCTTTGAATTTTGAGGTTAATCTCCTACTTTAGTATAAATAAGGGGTTAATTCACATTGTTTCTCCTAACAAGATCTAGCAATTCATTCTAAGCATTCAAGTGATCAAGAATTAGAGCATTACAAAGGCATTCATAAGGCATTTCAAGGCAGATTTCAAGATTTCATTGCAGCAATTCAAGATCATTTGATCATGACAAGGGTTTAATGCATTCATGCATGTGGTTGAGCTAAGATAGCTAATGTTGCATTGAGGATCTATTTACAGGCATTATTTCACATCCAAGATCTACATTCTTCATGGCCACTACATGTTATTTTGTAGATTTGTTTCACAAGACATCATCCAAGGTGATATCAATTATATATTTCATATTCATACTTCATTTCATTATTTCATCACTTGGTTTGATTACCTACAAGGGGTTTGACTAATGAAAACCCCCATTCACTAAAAAACAATTTTTTCTTCGCTTGAGTGTGTGATTGCAAATTTATAGGTTGAAAATCAAGCAGAGCAAGATTTGGAGCAAAATTGTCAAAGTTGCAAAAGTTATCATTCAAAGTGAAAGATCAAATAATTGAAGCTACAAAATTTCCTACAGACTTTCAGAAGTTGATAATAGGGAATTTGAGAGTGCAGACATCAAGGAACATAACCCTGAAATCAATTTTCTGAAACCCTAAAAGGACCCATTCGCCATTGAAGGCAAATGAGTCCTTTGTAGCTCAAAAACAACTTTTTAACCGGGCACACACCTTTTTATGCTCTAGAAACTTTCCCCATAGTTCCTATTAAGTCAAGTAGCTATTGATCATCAAAGCTTGCACCTCTTCGACAACCTTGTGGGAAATTGAGCGAGTGGGGGACCAATCTACGCCTCACTGAATACCTTTGAGATTTTTATAGAAATTTGACTCTTCTCTGAGTTTGGGAAAAAGTTAGAAAGAAATATAAACATAAAACATGAAAATTGGCGATGCGCCAACACTTTTACAACATTTCAAAACCCAAATTCCTTTCTATGAATGATATAATAGGCATAGAACACCACAACCCTTCATTGTTGGGAAGAGAATGAACAACAAAGGCTAGATACAAGCATAGTGCAGCCTTTCAAATCTCCCCATAGGAAGTGTTCATTTAGGTCCAATCAAGCATAAAACTTCCAAAGTTAAAAGAAACATTCAGAAATTTGCATAAACCCTTCCTCTTAATACAACATAACACAAAAAAAATAATAACCCTTAAAGAAAATAGAGAAGTCCAATGACAATCCAATTTCTATAGGCTATCAATTTATCATATAAGCTTACAACATGGAAATCAAATAATCAAACTATTGAATTAAGCTAGACATAGTGTTCTATTATGAACGAAAATATAAAGAAGGAAACATTGACAAAGGCCATATCATGCATAGTTTCAAACATTTATCCCAAATAGTTTGTACTTAAATATCAAATGAACTTTAAAATAGAGGTTGGATGCCAATCCAACAATATTTTGAATTAAAAAAGATATAACATGCTAGAGAGAAGCAGTGTTATGTAAACTTTTAATGAAAATACTCCTATAACTAAGGAAAACTAAAGAATTTCTTTCCAAAAGGGAAAATTTCATGAACCCTTTTCTTTTGTTGTTGCCTCCAATTTATAGCTGAAAGGAGAGAGAAACACCACCTCTACCTAGAAGTAATTACTGCCATATGTCTGCACCTGATAGCTCACAATCTGATCATAGATCTTTAATTAGGTCATGGCAATCCTTGCTCATCAATTTTCAACTATTGCATTAATATCCCTTAAATATTTAGCAAATATTTCCCTCCATAAATGCTTGGATCCTAAAAAATATCCTAGAAAAAGTCTTGTTGACCAGTCACATGTCTCAACAACACTGAATCAAAGCTTCATCCTAAAAACCAAAGAAAAAGCATTCTTTGACAAACTCCAAAGAGAAGGGTCCTTAAAGCACAACCTATTCACAATGAAGAGATGACATGTCGAGAGGGTAGGTATTCTTATATTTATGAAAATCATCCTTGAGAAAATATCTCTCAAACTGACACATGGCCCAACTTTCTCCCAAAAGGAAAGTGATAGAAAAAACCCACATAGCCACCACCTGGCGCACTGTATGCCTTTCAAAACCAAATTTTCTTTTGAGTGTGGATCATCCTAAAGCCAAAAAAGGTATAAAGCTGAAAATTAAAAGACTAAGGCAAAAAAAATTGAACACAATTCTAGCAGCTCACATGGGGGCTTCGCTTGCGGAGGCATGAACCTAGACCTCTGGAAATTCTTGGAGTTTGAGGAAAGCAGAATGTTGCACCTCCCAACCCACATTAGTCAGTCGAACAAGATTATAGATAACCTTGTATGCTCGATCTATCTCTAAGACTTCCTTGAAGGAAACAAATCCCCATCTTGTCGAAGAAGCTCCCATGTGATAATGGAGATGATAAAGCGGAAGGATCTCACACTCGACGTCATCAATGGTGGGCATTGCACTCGAACGTGGGAGTTCTGTAGAAGCCTGAACCTTGTGTCTGATTGCATTCATAATCTCTTTGACTAATAGCACATCTCCATTTGGTGAAAGAAAGGGAGGCAATGAAAGAAAGGGAGGCAATCCGAAGCTATGCAAGACACTAAAATATTTCTTGATTTCATCAACCCTCTTGTTCAACACTGCCTAGTGCTCCTTTCTTCTTCTTGTGATCTTGTGGCAATTGATGAATTTGCTTTATTTTCTAGAGGATACCCTTTGATCTAGAATTCATGCACTTCTTAGGGCCTCATCAGTGGCCACACACAACCTAGAAATCAAAATTTGAGACTCTGCTACTCGGAGAGCATACACTTAAAAATTTTGGTCGACCAACGGGCCAACCTTTTCATTTAAGCATCCTTCAAAAACTGCATACTGCATAGCTAGTTTGAGGATGGCGAGCACAACTATGATTCGCTCCCAGTGTGTGGATATCATCCTTTTCAATACCGGAAGGGTCGTGCATCCGTTAGCTCTTGATGTAACTGAGCCTCCTTTTCTCTTGCATTCTCCTGCATTTGATTATTCTCCTTGAGGACATTCACCAACTCAAAGATTAATCTTCCAATCTTCTGATCATGAGCCTACAGAGTGGACTCAACTTCTTGTTTGTCATGCCTTAACTTTTCTGCTTCCGCCTAGGCCTTTTGTAAATTGTCAAAAGCCTGAGATCAGACATCGTCTAGCTCTCTCTTTATGTTTTCCTGAGCATGTTAGTACTCTACGTTTGTTTGGCACTCAACACCAAGCTCAACTCTCAAATTTTCAATCTCAGCATACAAGTGAACCTTCTCACCTTGCGTTTCTATGAACAACCTTTTTGCTTTCTCTTGTTGATCTTGTATTTTCCTTATGCAGGTTATTTCAACATCTTTGGATTTGATTTATGTCTACAACCTATTCACTATTTCCTTTACATTCATTAACTCTACCTTGCGCTTCTTCAATTTCCGATCCAGCCTCTCATAATCTGTATATACCACTTTCCAGGTGGCCTTAGCTAGGACCACCTTGTGGTGCAGGTGACTTTCATTCAAATCCATACCATGGCCATGATGTCATAGTCCTCCATTTGCATTTTTCCTTTAGGTTTGTACACAAGTGGCTTCATGGTAGTAATCAGCAGAGAACTCCACTCTTCATTGAAGAAAGCTTCAATTATCTTGGTAGTTGGCAATTCAATGTTCTTTAACAACCATTTCTACTTCCTAGATTTTTGGGCCTGCTTAGTTGCATCGAAATTCTCTTGAAGACTATGTGGGGTGTCAATGCTTTGTGCTACAATGGAAGCACCAGGAGGGAGACAAAAAAGAGTAACAAAAGGAGAAACTTTGGATGTATGAACATGCGAGGAGGCAAATGAGAATGTAATCATGAATGGTGGGATGTCGAATTGAAATTGGGCCCTAGGAAAAACCAGTTGGGGTAAAGAGGGAAACAGGAGGAAGGAGAGATTTTTTTTTGGATGAGGATGGACCTAGTGTAATGGGCAACATGGATGATTTAACTTTTTCAATGGGGGCCCTAAATAGGGTGATTAAAGAATAAACAACGACCGAAGCAGATGTTGCTCACTTGACATGCGGGGGTACATCATAGGGTGTATTAAAAGTAGCAAGGGGTTCACTAAGGACAAAAATCTTGGGGTTCAAGGATGGAGGATTATTTTCTACTGATGGGGGCAAAGGAGTAACAAGAGATTTAGATTCAAGAATAAGAGGGAGAGAAAGACTTACCTGGAACACGGCAATTGAGACATTTTGTAGAACAGAATCTGCTTCTTATTCCCCCCTAACTGTTAACTCAGGTGCACCTAGGTCCTAGACTCGCCTTCTCTTTGCATGACTCAAACTGGCATGTTTCGATCCTTTAGCAGATAATCCTACCAAAACTTGGCCCTCGTCAACCGCAGCGGACCTTATTGGGGATCGTTGGACTCTTTTTCCCTTGCTTCAAACACTGGTGGAGGATATGGCTTGTGAGTCCTTTTTGTTTGACCTTCTTCTTCTATCAAATTCCTGAGGATGGGAAGTACAACGTGAAAGTTCCTCCTCTTCAATCTCGTGACTTGTCTTTGGGTTGCTATTGTTAGTATCGGCCTCTTGGTCATAAATATCTTTGAACCTTTCATCATGTGGCTAAAACTCTTTGAGCAACTTGTTTAGGCACCTCATTTCTTGTCAGAATCTCTAGAAATTTGTCTTCTTTCTTTTTGACCATCCTTGGCACATCAATTGTGTGTTGAGGGATTTACTTATCGGGAGATTCCTCTGATACTCCACCTATAGTGTATAGAAACTCAGCCATTTTGGTCATCTGATTGGTATGCGGACCAAGTCAATGTATACTTCTTCCCTTTCCTAAGTCAGATTCCTCCTGGACTCCAAATACTCCCGACTCTCATGTTTCAAAGTGAATTACTTTGTCATATTATAGTCCCACATGTCACAGATGAGGACTAAGCCTAGGGCCTCTAGCAAGTTTGTAAGTTTTCCCTCCACTTTATGTTTCTCTAGTGTCACCTGACTGTTGGCAATGCAAAGGAGAAGTGGGTATAACTTAGTCCTATTTCTTCTAGAGCCAAAAGCATTATCGAAAAGGGTTGCTTGACGGCATGCCTCCAATGTGAAAACTCTACTTGTTACAAATCTGGGGAGTTAAAATGGCTCTCTGATGAAACCATGGAATCTAATAAAGGTGAAATCTTCTCCTAGGAAAAAATCCATTAGGGTCGGCAGAGTTTTCATCCATTGTGAAGCCTCAAGAGAAAAATGGCCCACGAGACGTGGCAACAATTCTTGAAGCATTAGTCTTAGAAAATGGTCTGTAAACCAATAATAATTGCATGTTTTTGACAATACACAAGTCCACATAGAAACCAGCTGATAGAAACCATTTGCATCGAGCCTAGATACTAGAAAATTTCTCTCTAGAAACTCAAAATTTTGATGTAAAATCAAGTGAGCCAAGAAAAAAGAATACCTGAATTTATACTCAGTATTGTAATTCTTTAGTTTCTCTAGCATGTTTTCACCTACTGCATCAGCAAAATCGTAATATTTATTTTCTTTCTCGCTTTTTAGCATTAAGGCCAGGCCCATTTGGAAAGGATCGACTCCCTCATCATTATCAAGGCTATAAAGCCAAGCCACCATCGAGAAGGCAACCTATGTGTCCTTGAATTTTTTGTGTGCAAGAGGAAAAACAAAATGACCTCTCGCCAGTCTTTCCCTCATCTCACTCTCATAGAAAAATTCTCTTTGGTTTTCCTCTTCCAATAAAATCTCAATCCTTTCCTCATCAAATGGCTTGACGCCCCAGGTGGTAGCGATACAGAACATATCTCGTATGACCTCGATAGAAATTGTGACATTGATCCTATTGCCCATAATGGCTCTCATTTTCCCACTAAATCTTTTGGCACATGCGTCCACCAACTCTGGACAGGGGTGTACGGAAGTCAACATGAACTGTGCCAACCCACAATTCTAGAGTTGAGATGCAAAACCCTTAGATGACTCATGATCTATCATTCTTTGAAATTCCCCTTCCCTAAGGTTCTTAGGGTTAGTCGACAATTTTGGATCGAAAATATTGTCGACAACATCTCGCACCACCTCTTTGACAACACCTCTATCTATTTGCACCTTTTTACAACATTCAAACAGCTCCTCCTCATGCACTAGGGAATTAGCGAATGAGTTATGCCCAAAGATATCGATGAAACCAGGCCTTCTAGATGAAGCTCCAGCCCTTCTACCAGATGTTGATAGCTCCACCATGGCTGCTTCAAGAAGTTGTAGAGAGTTTCTTTAATGAAAATGACCACTTGCCTTTTGCTACTTAAAAAAATCTGCATTTTGGTGTAGTTAATTTCCTTAGCACGTACATGCAATTAAGGCAATGCCATTGCCACTAGTCCATTAAATGTTTCCAACAAGGTGATATGTGTGGATTTGAGATTCGTATCCCTTTGGAATGCCAAAAATTCCACGAGAATGGAATTAGTACACTCTCCCAGCCGCCTCTTTTCAGAAATAAGCTTGTTGCCTTGGAGAGTGTGCTTTTAGTTATGACAAACGTGCTTAAGTGATGCAAGTTACTCTTGAAAGGATGTGCCCACTTAATTTGTCAAAATTTTGCACGTTAATCCATGTATTTTCACATAAGCATGCTAGCTAGTGTTGATGATGGCAAAGGACACATGTCGATGATTAGCTTATGTGAGCATTTACTCCCAACGCCCAAATTTAATTTTCAGGACCTTATGTCATATTTTTTGTATGATTTATCTCCTATCCTCTGGCTACTTTGATGTTTTCCCCTTGTCGTCTGGCCAAAAATAGACTTTCCATTGATTGATTTCACCGGCACCTCCTTTCTATAAATAGCTATACCACCTTATTGCACTATTCATTCAAAAAAATAGCTTCTTAAGTTTAGCAAGCTTTTCTCGCTATTTCTATTCCGCCTTTTGTTCTGCTAATTTTACAAAATGTTTGTTGGCCTAGGCACTCCCATTTGTCTAGTACCATGAAGGCTGCAATATACCTTCATAAGGGAGATCACTACTGATATAATTAAATGTTTAGTGAAGAAGTGTGACCGTCTTGTGGTAATTACATTTTGGTAGGTAGTCGGCCAGGATTTCATCGAGGACGAGAACCAAATGAGAAGCAAATGAAACATCATTTCTCACTTCATGGCCTCCCTCCTAGACTTGAACATTATGAAACCTATGATAGTGGACTTGTGTCGCCAAATGTTTGATGCTTCACTACTGGAAGGGCTTGGCGAAATTGTGCAAGTAGCTATCCCAGGCACTGGCATTCCAAATGTAATGGACCTTTGTAGGCACATTGATCATGGGATAGACGTGCCCTGGTTACCCTTTATCATTGACTTCTGCACCATGTACCTTGAGAGTCACCGCTTGTTATCTCTTCCAACAACGACCTCTTTCCTATAGGAGTATGGTGTGGTGTGCATTCCTAGGCTTGTCTAGAGGAAGCACTTCGAGATTCTGGCATACAATTGTAAAGACTAGAAGTTGAGGTCTGGGTAGTGTTGTGTGGTGTTTTGGCCTAGGAATTTTTCCCATATAACCACGGCTGGAGGCCTAATCTTTAATGTTTTTTGCATTTTGCCTCCATTTTGCTTCTTTTTGCTTTAGGACTCTTTTTTGGTTTTTCTCAAGAGGGCTTCAAGCTTAAAATTTGGGGCCTCAAGTTGTATTACAATTGTAAATTTTTTATGAATATATATAATACAGTACTTTTCTACTTCTTTAGTGTCTCTCTCATGGCTTATTCTTAAAACTAAAGTGTATTTACAAAAAATTTACATATGGTACATAACTATTGAAACTTTTTAAAGAATAGCATACTTTAATGGAATAATTTTAGATAAATACCATTCACCAATATATCTAAAGTGTTGCCTTCCATATCTTCAAGTTTGTACACATTCTTTTCTTTACATGCGCTAATTCAAAAGGGTTCCTTCCACAGTGCCTCAAATTTGGTATGTTGCCCTAGTTTCACAATGTGTTCATCATATTTTAACACTAAGCTTCCTTCCTTGAAATATGGGTCGAAAGTCTTTTTTTCAAACCACCACTTAATTGTCTGTTTGTGACCGATCATGGCTCCAAAATCCTTTTCTCTATCTTCCTCAAGTTTGAGGAGCTCTGCTAACTGTACTTCCATTCCACCACTTTCCTCTATTTCTAGGGCTTTCAATAGTTGCACAATAGGGATTTCCATGATAATAGGTAACACTACCTCTTTTCTATATACTAATTCATAGGGAGAGGCCTTTAGGATCTACTTTGGTGTAATTCAATCCACCCACGGAGCAGCTCATAGGTGCTTGTGCTAGTCCCTTTGTCACTCTGACCCGATGCGCTTGATTAACCTAATTAGGTTTTTGTTAGTTAACTCTGCTAACCCATTTCCTTGTGGGTAGTAGTTTGACGAAGTCTTAAGGTAAATCCTATTTTTGGTAGAAAAATTTGGCATCCCTGAACCTACAAAGGCCTGAGCGTTGTCGAATATGATGGTTTTTGGTGAACCAAATCTGTTCACCAACTCTTCAAGGAAACTAACAATCTCACCCTCTGTAGCATTTTTAGGGCGATGGGCTCCATCCACCCTGTGAAGTAATCAGTCGTCATAAGGATCCATTTGTGGCTATCACTTCAAATAAGATTTATCATTCTAATAAAGTCCAAACCCCATTGAGAAAAAGGCTCTTCAATTACAATTGGACTTAAGTGCAAGGAAAAAAAAATTCTTTTGCCAACAAAGAATCAACACTGAGTGCATCTTTGCACCAGATGGTGCACTTCAGAAAACATAGAGGGCCAATAATATCTTGCTCGCATGATTTTCAAGGTGATAGTCTTGGTGGAGAAGTGTCCATCCTTAAGATTGTTGTGGAATTCCTTAAGAACCCTTTCCACCTATAGCTTATCTAAACATCAGAGCAAGACACCTTCACAATTTCTCTTAAATAAAGTCCCTTCAGTTAATACATACCTAGTGCCTTGCAATCGGTAGTATTGCCTTTTGTGAAATGGGAGGTTGGTTGGGTACTGCCCCTTTTGCATATATCATGTTCAATCTTACACCTAGGATTCATCAGACTCAAAATTATTTGAGTAGACTTGATCAATCTCCTTCTCTGGTTTGGAACTCAATTATTGTACAATTTATTTGCACAAACCTCTTCCCCGAACTAGCTTAGTTGGTCTGATGTCCATATCATACTCTAGGATCTTGGTGATCTATTTGGCCCTCTTCTCGGTTATCTCACCTTCGATGATATACTCCCATACACTATGATGAGCAACTAGGATGGTAATTCTATTGGCTAACACCAAGTGTCAAAACATTTTTAGGCTTTTAACAATGACAAAAGTTTGCTTTTCAACAAAGTTATATCTAGTTTCATAACCATTAAGAGATCTTGAGTGAAATGCAATAGGATGCTCTCCATTATTCTCTTCATCCTTTTGAGTGAGTACAGAAGCTATGCTATGTTGGCCGTTGTATACATAGAGCAAGAAATATTTAGAAAAATTTGGGTTAGCCAACACCAGAGCAGCGGAGATAGCTATCTTTATATTCTCAAAATTTGCCTTACCCTAAGGGGTACACTTGAACATTAAGTTCTTCTTAAGCATCAGTGTGATAGGTCTCGTGGTGCCTACAAAGTCTAAAATGAACCGATTGACAAAGTTAATCTTTCCCAGGAAAAATTACAGCCCTTTCTGATTCATTGGTAGGGGTAACTCCATTATAGATCTCACCCTTTTAGGATCTATTCCAATTCCCTCTTTGGATAGTACAAAACCAACTTACCTTGGGGTACTCCAAAAACACATTTTTTGGGATTTAAAGAAATCTCGAACAATTGACACTTCTGGAAAATCTTCTCTAGATGATCAAAGAGATCATATTTTGACCTTGAAAAGACCATCAGGTCATCCAGATAAATTAGAATGATAAAATTGAACAATCCTCTAAAAGTAATATCCATTGCTTGTTGAAAATTTGCACCATCATTTGAAAGTTTGAAGGGCATCTTTGCATATGCGAACGTTCCCCACTTGGTGGTAAATGTCATTTTATGTTGGTCACTTTCCTTCACATATACCTGGTTGTACCTCGAGAAACCATCAAGCAATGAAAACATCTCTGATTCAGCCACGGTCTGCAAGATGTGCTCCATTGATGGCAAAGGGTAGTGGTCTTTTAGGGAAGGTTTATTAAGATCCTAGAAATCAACACAAAGCCTAATTTTTCAGCATTCTTCTTTCGAACCGGTACAAAATTAGACACCTAGGTGGAGTTCTTAATCAGGTATCTGATTCTAGACTCAATCAATTTAGTGAGCTCCTACGCCATCAATGCCTCTACCTTAAGATTGATCAACCTTTTCTTTTGTTGGATGGGCTTTGATCCTTCTACCAAGTCAATGGTATGTTGAATTATGTCAGGATCATACCCTCTAAGATCATCATAGGTCTAGGCTATAACTCCATCATATCTAGAACACAGATCCCTTAGCCTCTCTTTATCTTCCCATGGAACATCCCTTCTGACTTTTAGCTTTTTTCCATTTCCAACATCAAGCTCTTCGTAATCCTTTTTGTCTGTAGTGAACCTTTGTTTGTTATTTCTTACATCTTCACAATTGAAGAGATTTTTTAGGGAGATTAAACCCCGAGGGAGCTTATTCCATTTTAACTGGATAACTTATTCTTCAGGAGATTGTGCTCCTGGCTGGGAATAGTTGGAAACTCCTTCTGACTTCTGTATGAAGGTGGTGATCTGAGTGTCATCCTCGAACACTTGTCAGTTCTGATCATTTTTGAAGATTAATGGTTAGATGATGATTTGTACTGCATTATGCTTTGTTTCAAAATCAAGAACCAGTTCAAACTATGAATCGATTGAAGCCATCCATTCAGCTACAATATTTTGGGATCGAGGAATGACTTACACATCAAAAGCTTCAAATCCCTCAATAAAATCCCATATTTGATGTCTATGTGACTTCATTCTTATATTTTTAGCACCCGCTTGCCCATGGACCTGGCTCACAATCAATTCAAAGTCTCTGAATGCCTACAACCTCTTTATGCCCATTCGCTCATCAAGAATCAAACCGTGGATCAGGGCTTCATATTTCACGTCATTATTGGAGCATGAGAATTGAAAATGATAGGCCTTGAGGGTCTCCAATCTTGTCAAGGACAATAATTGGAATCTTGCTCCTAAACTGGCTTTGTATTTGGATCCATCAAAGTATAAGGTCCATAGACGGTTATCTGTCGAATCATCATACTCCTCCCAATTCTTCATTAGTTTCGGGTAAACCTAATCATCATTGAAGATCATGTATGTACCCAGTCCCATAGCATGAAAATTATCGAATAGGTCAAATTTGATGAATTGGTTGAGGAGGACCTCCTCTTTGAGGGTCTAATCACTCGTGTCTTCCTCATCCTCCAACAACTCTACACAATATTCCTCTTCTTTTGAGGAGGTATGTGTTGCTTCAAAGCATAAGACTCCATTGTCCGCTATGTGTTCTGGATGCAAGGATTCAGACAGTTTTTTCATCTTCTCCCCATGCTTGGTTCTTAGTATCAGATGGGACCAGTCAAGTGCCAACTATCCACCAAGCTTTCCAATAAAATATTTGGAAAGACACATCCAAAACACCAGGGGAATGTCTATCACCACTACTTCTTGTGAGATTGTCTAGCTCAAGCATGAAAAGAAGGTTAAAGATAGATCTTTTATCTTACCAATGTTCGGGACCTTATTTTCATCCAATTGCATGATTCCCTTCATAAGGGGCTCATACTTGAGCATCAAGGCATTGACCACTTGCTTTGGCATGACTGTTGTACTAGCTCCTAAATCAATCATATTATTATACAAAATTTTATCTCCCACAATCAATGTTAAAAAGAAATATGTGGGCTTTGAATTGCTTACCTCTTTCTATTTTGCATTGCTCACATCATTTGTATAAGCTATAGCTTTCAGAGCTTAAGGGTCTGATGTGGGTGAGGTTTATCTTTACTTTGATCGCATGGTGGAGTTGCATTTGTCTGCGGTCTTTGTTCCTCATTTTTCAATGCTTCTCGAGGTAATGTCTTTTATTCAGGAATGGACATAACATCCCATAGGGATACATTAGTAGGTGTTGTTGTTTTTTGCACACACGCCCCGCCATAGGCAGGGACCCTCTTTTTTCACTCCCGACGGGCTGCTTTGCTCCCATCTAATTTTGCATGCCCCTTTCCTCAAGCCTAAATTGGTCATGTGCCATCAAACGATTAAATTCCCCTAACTATATTCATCTACCTAAGTTTTTCTAAGTCTTTTTGCTTTAATGGAAGTGCCCCTGTGGGTTTCCGTTTGCCTGCTGCCCCGGCGTCCACTGGGCCTCATCCCTGCTCACCCGGTTCACTTTTTCCTTCATTTTTGAATTTGGCGATAGGTTTCCAATGGATTTGGGATGTTTCGTTGTGCCCAAGTGAACTGCCAAGGTTTCATTAAGTTTCGGGAAGTTGCAAAAATTCCTAAAATAGCATTTCAGCCTCTCGTTTCTGAAACGTCCAAACGCTCTCCAAATTTGAAAACGGAATTTGACCCATACACTTAAATTGCACCCTCTCCTGCATGAACTTTTCAAATTCCAAATTTGAAGCCGGGAGATACCATCTGGGTCACTTTGCCCTGTTCGCCCTTTCCAAAACAGCATTTTCGTCTCTCGTTTCTAGAACGTCCAAACGCTCTCCCAATTTGGAAACGGACTTTGACCCACATGCTTAAATTGTACCCTCTCCTGCATGAACTTTTCAAATTCCAAATTTGAATCCGGGAGATACCATCCGGATTGCCCTGCCCTATTCGCCCTTTCCAAAACAGCATTTTGGCCTCTCGGTTCTGGAACATCCAAACACTCTCCTAATTTGGAAATGGACTTTGACCCACATGCTTAAATTACACCCTCTCTTGCATGAAATTTTCAAATTCTAAATTTGAAGCCGGGAGATACCATCTGGGTTGCCCTCCCCTGTTCGCCCTTTCCAAAACAACATTCATAAAATAGCATTTCGGCCTCTCGTTTCTGGAATGCCCAAATTCTCTCCCAATTTGGAAACGGAATTTGACCCACATGCTTAAATTGCACCCTCTCCTATATGATCTTTTCAAATTCCAAATTTGAAGTAGGGAGATACCATCTGGGTCGCCTTGCCCTGTTCGCCCTTTCCAAAACAGCATTCCTTCAATAGCATTTTGGCCTCTCGATTCTGGAATGTCCAAACGCTCTCCCAATTTGGAAATGGTCTTTGACCGATATGCTTAAATTGCACCCTCTCCTGCATGAATTTTTCAAATTCCAAATTTGAAACCGGGAGATACCATCTGAGTCACCCTATCTTGTTCGCCCTTTTCAAAACAGCATTCCTGCAACAGCATTCTGGCCTCTCGGTTTTGGAACGTCCAAACGCTCTCCCAATTTGAAAATGGACTTTGACCCACATGCTTCAATTGCACCCTCTCCTACATGAACTTTTCAAATTCCAAATTTTAAATCGGAAAATACCATTCAGGTTGCCTTGCCTTGTTCGCCCTTTCCAAAACAACATTCTAGCAACATTTTGGCCTCTCAGTTTCAGAACATCCAAATGCTCTCCCAATTTGGAAACAAACTTTAACCCACATGCTTAAATTTCACCCTCTCCTGCATGAACCTTTCAAATTCCAAATTTGAAGCTAGGAGAAACCATCTGGGTCGCCCTACCCTATTCGCCCTTTCAAAACAACATTCCGACCTCTCAATCTCGGAACGTTCTAACACCCTCCAGTAAATTGCTAATGGCAATTCCCACTCAATATTGTGATATTTTTATGATGCATGGGTGAATCTAATAAGGAGTTTGCAAGACTTGACTAACATTTGCCTTGATTTGTGTATAAAATCACTTACGACACTTCATGCATGCAGGTTTCAAGAAGCCTACCACAAGTCCGTTGGGAGACCCATTGAGAAAGTTGAATAAGGAAAAGCACATAGTTCCCATCATCATTCATTTTATGCCCACCTCTCCTCATGATGCCCATCACTAGAGCTAGCATTAGAAGAAGGCCTATGCCAAAGAAGCCAATGACAAAATGCATAGGGGAGTTGTCCTACCTTTTCACCAGATGGTGATGATCTTTAAGGGGTTGTCCACCCAAATTAGGGGCAACCAATCCATTGATTCCAGTCGTCGACAAGCCTATTTGATCCAATAAAGAATGATGCAAGTCCATCGGGAAGAAGGTAGCTTTCAAGCAGTTTCAGCTACAGTAAAAGGGACATCAGCTAGAGGAAAAACTGCTACAACACCTGGACACTAAAAGAAAAAATAGGGAAAAGTCAAAAGATGTATTTTAAATTATTGAATATTGTGGGGTAGGTGAAGCCCTAATGTAATTGAATATGAGCCACACAATGTAAATCAATCCTAGCCATTCATTCAGGCTTTGGAAAACTATAAATAGGGGTCTCCCCCTCATTTGTAGAGGGTTGGAGAGCTATTGTAAAAACATTCTACAGCAATAGAAAGCAGCATTGCATGATCTATGGGTGTTACTTTTTGAGTTTTCTCATTATGTGCATGGTTCTACCTTCCAAGTTAGTTTTAGTTGTTATTTTCTCGAATGAAAGTGATGATGGTGTTTGTTGTTACAGTATTTGATGAGCTTTCAGCCCATAGTTTTGACACTTGTTGATGACAAGTTGTTGTGCAAAGTTAGCCTGGGCTTCTTTATTTGATTGTTGCAACTTAGTTCACTTGTATGTTCATGATGTGTGTATGCAAACTGAAAATCTGCAGTCCTTAGAAGATTGCATTGGTTTTGTGTAACTGTAGCATCCTCTTGGCCGAGCAAAACCCAGTTTAGGGAGTTTCTCTACTGTACAGCAGCCTCCATGATCACTGCTCATTCGTAGTTTCAGATCCAGGAACCTTCTCTCTTCCATGCCCTTTTTCTTTTTTAAAAAAAATTAACCTTAGGCAAGGTTCATTGCACATTATAAAGCTAAATCCAATGTTGAAATGGAGTTCTAGACTGCTGTTTGAACCTGCAGCAAATGCTCAACAACTCTCCCATCTTAAGAACTCCATTTGCAAATCCAACTTCCCCACTTTGTAACTCATCCGTAAGTCTGCCTTGTGATTCCATAAAATCACATAAATCAATTGAGATATTCCAAGCACTATCAAAACCTGACATCCGAGAGATCTTGGGATAGTGTTCTGCAATTTGATTGTAGAAGATTGTTTTTCAAGAGAGGTGATGCACCTACGCATTACCTGTGTGGAGAAGTGCATAAAAAATACATCAACAAAATTGGCACTAGAAGGAGGGCTTGACATGTTGAGGCTACAAAGCTGAATGTTGGATGTTGAAAAGAGCACTTTCAAGAATAAATTTGAGATAAGGAGATCTCTTTTAATGTTGAAACATAAAATCAAAAAATTGAAGGCAAAAGAAGCTGAGTCAAAATGGAGCAGCATGTACAAGTTGACATCACTCAGCTACATGTAGATTTAAATAAAAGACTGAGGAAACTATTGCATCAATTTTCATTGGCAGATAGATGTCGATCCATTGCACTCGCGAGCATAACGAGTTGGGGTGTCTAAGTTTTTTGAACAGGATTGAAAGAGTCTTGCAAGGAGAAGTTCCCTTCTAGGAAATATACCAACCCTTGGCTCCCGAAGATCCAAAGGATCAAATGGCTAATATGGTAGCCAAGGCATTTGAAGAGTTGATCCAAGAACATTTGAACAGCAAAGACGAACCAAGATTGGAGGAGGTGTTGATGTCTACCTGGTGCAGATTTCACAATGCACCTCACTTTGAATTCACTTGCTCATCATGCATGAACATTATCACTCAAACCCGGTGTTGTTTGAACGAGTTGGAGCAGCCAACTTTCGATAAGGATGAGTCATTCCATGAGGAAAAGAAGTTTTTAACATCTAGAGGATAGCACATTGCAGATAAACCAAGAAATCCAACGCAAGCTAGTGCTGGGACAACAGACATAGAAGATGAAAACCAAGAAGAAGGAGCAGAGTGCCTTGGGGCAGCAAGCGATCTCGATAAAACTTCAACCGAAAGGGAGTTAGAAATACTTTCCTCTGTCAACAAAAAGCAGTTGAAGATGAATTAACAAAGTTTGCAGCAATGCATGCTGGAGCAGCCAATGAGGATGTTGAAAATCAGCAAGAGGAAGAAGTTGACAGCCTTGGGACAACAGAAAATGATGATGAAGGCATAACTGAAATCAGATTGGAAGACCTCTCCTTTGTCAATGATAGTGACCAAGCATCTGAAAATACAGATTTGGAGGAGTGGGAACAACTACAGGTCGCAGTTGTTCACTACTAGATTTTTGTTTCAAACGACGATGAGAACCCAATCATGGATAGATATAATGAGCTAGTGTCAAGGCTAGCAAGGGATTGGTCTGAGCTAAAATGTCAGGTGGATTTGGAGGTATTGATGTTGCCAAATTGGTGCAGACTTCATAATTCATCACACTCAGAATTCACATGCGGACTATGCCAAGAAGCCATGAAGCAAGTCAAAGAACAATCGAGGCAGCCGAGTACACCACTTCTTGTAGTTGCTTCAAGGATGTAACATGAGGATCAAGAGCTCGAGCCAAGTGACAAATCAGATGAAGGCAGTCCTCAAGAGGATGTTTGGATAGGAATAGAAGAAGGACAGCAATACACTCTCGAGCTTTCGGGCGATGAAGTAGATCAAATAGGAATGTTGTCCACTAGTTATCAAAAATTTCTCCCTCTTCAAGAGCATTTGTGCACCGTGGATGACAGGCTTTATGGTGAGTCTTTGGAGGAAAATCACATAGTAAATTTTTTCCCCCTTGATGAGGTACCATTAATTGATGACTTCTTTCCATTGGGAGTTGTACTGCAGAGGTATGCTCATGTCGAGGAAGAGCACATCCCAAAAGATGGTAGCAATGAAGACATACTCCTTGAGCCTTCGGACGATGATGCACTAGAGTTTTTGGATTGGGAGAGGGGTTCCTTCTCCATCTACAGTGATAGTGAACAAGTGGAAATGAGTGAACGTCATGATGAGTTGCATGAATAGCAAAAAGAAGAAGACAAAGGCCGGGGTGTTGAGAGAGCTACCAATAGAGATGAAGCACCCGGTCGACTACAAGATGCAACTTGGAGTCCTTCCGCCATAATTATTGTTGATCCTCCTTCATATTCAGATGGATGAAATAGGACAGATTCATGCATGTCATTGTCCCATGATATTAAGCATCATGAAGATAAGTTCAGCACCTGGGAAAGGAAGTGGGACAGCGTGCTACCTTTTGAGGACAGTAATCAAGTGGACACTTGGTTTGCAAAAGATCAACGAGATGAAATCTACCTTCTCGAAGAACAGCTGATGGGGATTGTCGATCCCATGCAAGACGTGGAAGAAGTGTTTTATGTCCCGTTCTCCCTACCTTATGCAGGCTTGATTCCTGAAATGTTGCACCCTCCACCATGCCCGCCCGAGGTTGGTGATGCAAAGATTGATGATGCAGTGCTTGCTCTTGATTGTCAAATGTTGCCACCTCCATGTGATGAAATCCAGGTTCCATCCTTCCTTGCTCCTGTTAATTATCATAGCTGCACTTATCATTTTGATTATGGGAATGAGGAAAAATGAACGTGTTTATGGATTAATCATGGGTTTAGCGAGCCTCCTCAATTGTTGATTTTCCCTAACCAGGTGACTGAACTTGAGTGTTGCAATGTTGAATTTATTTTCTCTAAACATAAGGATAAATCTGCATGGTTGGGAACTATAACGATTGCCCGTCTTCTTGTGCACGCATTGCAAAATCCAATGCGCGTGAGTGGCGGCTCGCCTTACTCGAATATAGTTCTTTGTAAATCTCTTTGTACATAGCTCATTTTTTAGTAGTGTAGGTTTCCTGTAAATACTCTTTTTTCCTATTTTCGTTAAGTTAGTTTGTTTGTTGTAGGTTGCTTTCTTTAGAGTAGTTTTTTCGTTGTTTTCTTTCACTATCCCTCTTTGGTTAGTGTTGGTGTTTTCTTTTCATTTTCTTTCGTTTGCTTTTGTTTTCTCTCACTTCACTACTACTTTGCTTTGGGTCCCTTTGCTTTTGGCAGGGCACATCTGTGCACACAACAACCTTTCTTATTTCCTGGGGTTGTTCTATGAATTTCTTTATCAAACTCTAATTAAGTTTTCAGAATGGATGGTGAGGATCTTCTGTTAGTATCAAGTGATCTAGATGTTTGATTCAAAGTGGATAAGTCGTTGGTTGGTATAATTATGAAGTATTCTTGAATCTTATATCTCTCACATATTTTAAGGATCTGACAATCATTGTAGGTCCTTTGTGAAGTCTAGTTAAGTGAAAAATCTAAAATTCTACTCCAGCGCCACTGTGATTCTCAACCCTGAGCATGAGCTTCATTGCTTGCGGGTTGAAATAAAAGAACTGAAAAGAGAAAAGAAATAAAAGAAAGAAAGCAAAATATTGAAAATCAAAAGAAAAAAAGTTCAACTTTTCAGGGGTATATGAATAACTCTATCGGGGCTATAGATGCCCGACCGGCAGTAGAGCAATTCTCGGGAGAATCACAGTGACAACCTCGTCGGGGATATCGACGTCTGACTCGCAATGAGGCAATGTCCCGAATGCTTTTGGAATTAGAATAAACTACTTAACTTAACTTAATGGAGCTTAGGTTCCTGCAGCAACTAAAAGATGGGAATTAACGCAATTCCACACACGTGGATTTTTAGCATACTGAAGGTTGGGTTAACTAGTCATTTTGATCCTTTGGTTGAATGTGAAGATCGAAACCAAAGATCCTGGGTTCGTGATTCCAGTTTGTCATTGAAATTCTCTAGAGAATTTCCCCAGAGAATCACCATTTGTTGTGCATGTTTTGCACACACGCCCCGCCATAGGCAAGGACCCTCTTTTTTTCGCTCTCGATGGGCTACTTTGCTCTCATCTCATTTTGCATGCCCCTTTCCTCAAGCCTAAATTGGTCATGTGTCATCAAATGATTAAATTCCCCTAACTATATTCACCTACCTAAGTTTTGCTAAGTCTTTTTGCTTTCGTGGAAGTGCCCCTACGGGTTTCCCTTCGCCCGTTGCCCCGGCGTCCACCGAGCCTCATCCATCCTTGCCTAGTTCACTTTTTCCTTCATTTTTGAATTTGGGGATAGGTTTCCTATGGATTTGGGATGTTTTGTGGTGCCCAAGTGAGCTGCCAAGGTTTCATTAAGTTTCAAGAAGTTGCAAAAATTCCTAAAACAGCATTCCGACCTCTCATTTCTGGAACGTCCAAATGCTCTCCCATTTTGGAAATGGACTTTGACCCACATGCATAAATTGCACCCTCTCCTGCATGAAATTTTCAAATTCCAAATTTGAAGCCAGGAGATACCATCTGGGTCGCCCTGCCCTATTCGCCTTTTCCAAAATAGCATTCCTAAAACAGCATTTCGGCCTCTCGATTTCGGAATGTCCAAACACTCTCCCAATTTGGAAATGGACTTTGAACCACATGCTTAAATTGCACCCTCTCCTACATGAACTTTTCAAATTCCAAATTTGAAGCTAGGAGATACCATCTACATCACTCTGCCCTATTCACCCTTTCCAAAACAGCATTCTAGCCGCTCGTTTTCGGAACGTCCAAACACTCTCCCAATTTGGAAACGGAATTTAACCCACATGCTTAAATTGAACCCTCTCTTGCATGAAATTTTCAAATTCTAAATTTGAAGTCGGGAGATACCATCTAGGTTGCCCTGCCTTGTTCGCCCTTTCCAAAACAGCATTCCTACAACAGCATTCCTACAACAGCATTCCAGCCTCTTGGTTTCAGAACATTCAAATGCTCTCCCAATTTGGAAACGAACTTTGACCCACATGCTTAAATTGCACCCTCTCCTACATGAACTTTTCAAATTCCAAATTTGAAGCCGGGAGATACCATCCAGGTCGCCTTGCCTCGTTCGCCCTTTCCAAAACAACATTCCTAAAACAACATTTTGGCCTCTCATTTCTAGAACATCCAAACACTCTCCCAAATTGGAAATAGAATTTGACCCAATGCTTAAATTGAACCCTCATGAACTTTCAAATTCCAAATTTGAAGTCGGGAGATACCATCTGGGTCGCCCTGCCTTGTTCGCCCTTTCCAAAACAGCATTCCTACAATAACATTTTGACCTCTCGGTTCCGGAACGTCCAAACACTCTCCCAATTTGGAAACGGACTTTGACCCACATGCTTAAATTGCACCCTCTCCTGCATGAACTTTTCAAATTCCAAATTTGAAGCTAGGAGATACTATCCAGGTCGCCCTACCTTGTTCGCCCTTTTCAAAACAGCATTTCGACCTCTCATTCCTGGAACGTCTAAACGCTCTCCCAATTTGGAAATGGACTTTGACCCATATGATTAAATTGTACCCTCTCCTGTATGAACTTTTCAAATTCCAAATTTGAAGCCGGGAGATACCATCTGGGTCGCCCTGCATTGTTCGCCCTTTCCAAAACAGCATTCCGGCCTCTCGATTTCGGAACTTCCAAACGCTCTTCCAATTTGGAAACGGACATTGACTCACATGCTTAAATTGCACACTCCTGCATGAACCTTTCAAATTCCAAATTTGAAGCTAGGAGAAACCATATGGGTCGCCCTACCCTGTTCGCCCTTTCAAAACAGCATTTCGGCCTCTCGGTCCCGAAACGTTCAAACGCCCTCCAGTAAACTACTAATGGCAATTCCCACTCAATATTATGATATTTTGATGATGCATGGGTGGATCTAATAAAGATTTTGCAAGATTTGACTAACATTTGCCTTGATTTGTGTATGAAATCACTTACGACACTTCATGCATGCAGGTTTCAAGAAGCCTACCACGGGTCCGTTGGGAGACCCATTGAGAAAGTTGAACAAGGAAAAGCACATAGTTCCTATCATCATTCATTTTATGTCCACCTCTCCTCGTGGCGCCCATCAATAGAGCTGACATTAGAAGAAGGCATGTCCCAAAGAAGCCAATGACAAAATGCATAGGGGAGTTGTCCTACCTTTTCACTAGATGATGATGATCTTTAAGGGGTTGTCCACCCAAATCAGGGGCAACCAATCCATTGATGCCAGTTGTGGACAAGCCCATTTGATCCAATGAAGAATGATGCAAATCCATCGGGAAGAAGGCAGCTTTCAAGCAGTTTCAGCTACAGTAAAAGGGACATTAGCTAGAGGACAAACTGCTACAGCACCTGGACACTAAATGACAAAATAGAGAAAAGACAAAAGATGTATTTTAAATTGCTGGATATTGTGCGGTAGGTGAAGCCCTAATGTAATTGAATCTGAGCCACACAATTTAAATCAATCATAGCCATTCATTCAGGATTTGCAAAACTATAAATAGGGGTCTCCCCCTCATTTGTAGAGGGTTGGAGAGTTGTTGTAAAAACATTCTGCAGTAATAGAAAGCAACATTGCATGATCTATGGGTGTTACTTTTTGAGTTTCCTCATTATGTGTGTATGGTTCTACCTTCCAAGTTAGTTTTAGTTATTAGTTTCTCGAATGGAAGTGATGATGGTGTTTGTTGTTACAGTATTTGATGAGCTTTCAACCCATAGTTTTGGCACTTGTTGATGACAAGCTGTTGTGCAAAGTTAGCCTGGGCTTCTTTATTTTATTGTTGCAACTTAGTTCACTTGTATGTTCATGATGTGTGTATGCAAACTGAAAATCTGTAATCCTTAGAAGATTGCACTGGTTTTGTGTAACTGTAGGATCCTCTTGGCCAAGCAAAACCCAGTTTAGGGATTTTGTCTACTGTAGCAACCTCCATGATCATTGTTCATTCGTAGTTTCAAATTGAGGAACCTTCTCTATTCCCTACCCTTTTTCCTTTCTTTTAATAAATAACCTTAGGCAAGGTTCATTGCACATTATAAAGCTAAATCCAATGTTGAAATGGAATTCTAGACTGTTGTTTGAACTTGCAGCAAATGCTCAACAACTCTCCCATCTTAAGAACTCCATTTGCAAATCCAACTTCCCCACTTTGTAACTCATATGTAAGTCCGCCTTATGATTCTAGCAAATCACATAAATCAACTGATATATTCCAAGCACTTTCAAGACCTGACATTCGAGAGACCTTGGGATAGTGTTCTATAATTTGATTGTGGAAGATTGTCTTTCAAGAGAGGTGATGCACCTACGCATTACTTGTGTTGAGAAGTGCATTAAAAACACATCAACAGGTGCCTTCTTTAGTTGTTCCACCACATAAAGTGTTATGACTATCTAGACCTTAGGCTTAAACGGTGGTATCTTCCTCGGCTTCAGAGTAAAACAATTTGTCGTAAATGGGTTTGACATCTTATCCAACTCCTTCATGGGCAACAGTGAAATTTTCTACTACTGAGTCAGTTGTTTAGTCGCTTGCGGGATTTCTCTTGCAGCAGTGGTTAGCGTGGTTGAGGAAAAGGTGGAAATTGTTGCACGCATTCTCCCATGAGCCTTCTCTTGGATCTCGTGTTGTATTATGACTGCACCTGTGGGGCACTAGTCGGTAGAGCTTCATTTGTGAATACCGCATCTTCTTCCTCCATCCATGAAAATAGTGGTTGGTCAAGTCCAATATCCATCTTTTGCTCCAAGGACATTCCTTGCATTTGTGCTCTTAAGTGAGCATTTTCCATTTCAAGGGACTCATATCCTTCTACATTTGGAAGTGTTCCTTTGTTTCTTTGTTTGGCTATCTTTCGTTGCATATTTCCCCTTGGGAAATTTTGGGGCATGTGACTGTCACTCCATGAGAAGCACCATGCGTTCTCATCTTCCACCAGGTTGTTTTGGCCTGGGATTAACTCTTTGCTCTAGTTGTCTTTGACCATCTGCAATGACATAGTGATCGAAACTATCTGGTTTGCAGACACCGCTTGTTGACCTCCTCAACTTGAGGGTCCTTGGTATGTCCTCTATTGATAGGATGGCCTTCCTCCCTGATATGTTTGAGTGGCTTGCTTTGTATGGGTCGCTTGCTACCACTTGACGAGAACTAACTCATTAGAAAAAGACTACATGAGACTCTTCATATCGTTAATGTCCATTGCTATAGAGGAAGTACCTGACATGTTTGGCTGGATGATGGAGTACATGTACATGGACTGCAACAAAGCCGAAGTCATCCCTTGTGTAGTGGAAGCACTAGAAGTAGCTTCTTCCCGAGGACCATTATAAATTTCTACAAATATAGGCATCAGAGGTCATGGTGGAAGCTTCCCCACATCGATTAAATTATTCTCTATGTGCACAACCAACTCCTATGTGTCGAGTAGGGTATCTCCTCCCAGAGAGGTTATCATCACCATAATATTGGAATTGAAAGCCTTCAAGTAGAATATAAATGCCATTATAGCTTGATGTCAGGCAGCCAAAGGGATCCTCTGCCAAGTTTTGTGAAACTTGGTGTTGAAGTCACTCATGGCTTCCTATGGGACTCTTTTGATGGTGATTAATTCATGTAAAAACGAAGAACAATCTCCCTTCTTTGAAAAGCGTTTGAACAACCTTTCTCTGAGTTGATCCCATGAGCGGATAGAACTGAAAGTCAAAGATCGATACCAATCTTGAGCCTTTCCTTTAAAGGAAGTTGCCAATATTCTTAAAGCGATATTTTCCTCCGCTATGTCTTGCAGGTGTTCGGAACGGGTTTTGAAGAACTCCCCAAAAAAACTTGGAATAGCCTTGAGGGCGTTAGTGGGTATGGAGGGCCAGACATCTGGGGGTAGGTGGCTATAGCGGACTACCACTATCCTAGGTTACAAAATTTCTAGGAGCAGGAGGGATTACATGAGCCATGCAGAAAAGATTCCTATGAATCGGGTAAACTGGTATTCTTATTTGGAAAATTCGGCCTCCAGGCATAGTAGATAAGGCTCTAGATTTTGGGCTTTTACTCCTCGCTCTATTACTTCTTATAAGCGATACAAAACCTGTAAGTCTTCTTCTCCTAGGTACTGAAGAGGGTAACTGGGAGTACTATAAATGGCCCTTTGAAGATGTTCTTGTTTGGATTCTAGGCATGAAACTTCCAGTTTCTTTTCTTGGCCTGATTTAAAAAATATTTCAGACATAATCAAACGTTTGAAAAACTTGTGTCCTATCGAGCATTGAAGGAAAAGAACTGTTGATCATCAAAGCTTGTGCCTCTCTGACAACCTTATGGGAAATTGAGCGAGTGGGGGACCAATCTATGCCTCACTGAATACCTCTGGGATTTATATAGAAATTCATCTCTTCTCTAAGTTTGGAAAAAAGGTAGAAAGAAATGTAAACATAAAACATGAAAAGTGGCGATGCACCAATGTTTTTACAACATTTCAAAACCCAAATTCTTTTCTATGAATGATATAATAGACACGGAATGCCACAACCCTTCATTGTTGAGAAGAGAACAAACAATAAAGGATAGATACAAGCACAGTGCAGCCTTTCAAATCTCCTCGCAGGAAGTGCTCATTAAGGTCTGATCAAGCATAAAATTTCCAAGAGTTAAAAAAAAACATTCAAAAAGTTGCATAAAACCTTCCTCTTAATACAACATAACACAAAAAAAACAATGACCTTTAAATAAAATAGAGAAGTCTAATGACATAATCCAATTTCTATAGGCTATCACTTTATCATATAAGCTTACAACATGGAAATCAAATAATCAAACTATTTGAATTAAGTTAGACATGGTGTTCTATTCTGAATGAAAATATAAATAAGAAAACATTGACAAAGGCCATATCATGCATAGTTTCAAATATTTCTCCCAAATAGTTTGTACCTTAAATATCAAATAAAATTTGAAACAATGGTTAGATGCCAATCCGACAATAGTTTGAATTAAAATAGATATAACATGCTAGAGAGAAGCAGTGTTCTACAAAATTTTAATGAAAATAATCCTATAACTAAGGAAAACTAAAGAATTTCTTTCGAAAAGGGAAAACTTCAGGAACCCTTTTCTTTTATTGCCACCTCTAATTTGTAGTTGAAAGGAGAGAGAAACGATACCTCTACCCAGAAGTAATTACTCCCAGATGTCTCCACCTGATAGCTCACAATCCAATCATAAATCTTTAATTAGGTTGCAACAAACCTTGCTCATCAATTCTCAACTACTGCATTAATATCTCTTAGATATTTAGCAAAGATTTCCCTCCATAAACTCTTAGATCTTAGAAAATAGCTTGGAAAAATTCTTGTTGACCTTAAGATTCCTAATGCCAACCTTCAAAGAATGTTCATCACCAAATTACACTTGATAAACTTCAAATAAAACTTTAAATGTTGAGGTTTGCATCTTTTACATAGTTATGTACAACCCTTCGTGACCATCAAAAATCAACTAGCAACCGTGATGTTAAAAATCCCCCTAGTCATCCTGAAAAGTGTGAATCCACAACTCAAAATAATTATCAACCATTCAAGAAACAAAATAAGGGTTGTTTACAATTAAATCCTCCTCAGAAAAGACAATAAAAAAATAATCAAGTGGCTTCTATAAAAATGACAACTCCATTCAGGGATAGAGAGAGAGAATTCACTCCTCTACCCGATACCCTTCACAATATCATGTTGCAGCTTATTGACAAAAACATGCTTACATTACCTTTTGTTAGAGAACCTAATCCTACTATACCATTTCCTAAAGGCTTTCAAAAAACTCTTATTGTCATTACCATCAAACAAATGGACATAGTACAGAATACTATAAGCATCTTAAACATCTTGTGCAAGACCTTATTGATTCTAATCATTTACGAATTGGAGGTGTGAATGATCAAGGTAATAATCTGTAGCTCCTCCTAATTAAAATTTGCAAAATATTTACAAATCCCATGCCTAAGCACAATATTTCATTTGTCAAAGCTAGTGAAATGAAGATTGATGTGATGAATGTTGACATGATGATGATAATATGAATACCATTGAACAACATACCATAAATGAAGTGATAGCATATATCAAAGCTAGACCTCGTAAGGGATCGACTAGACAACCTCTTGATATTTCTTTCTCACAAAATGACATACCTAAATGTGCACCTAATGGTCCTCTTTACATAGCTATCTAAATCAATAATAAGCCCACTAATGGGATATTTATTGATCTCGTATGTGGAGAGAATGTGATCACAAAATAATTCTTATATGTGCATGAGCTATATAAAAAACATATGATAACCCGAAAGCATGGATCAAGACACATAGCAGATTTTCTTGCCCTATAATAGGCTCAATAGATCTCCCTTTAAAGGTGGGACCGAAAAAATAACAGTCTCATTCTCCATCATCCCACAATCAAACCAATTTTGTGTGAAGTTAGGCTATCCATGGCTTCACTCCATGAATTTCGTCCCTTCGGTTGTGCATAAATGTCTAAAGTTTCCATTTGGAAATTACTTCTTCCCCATTCATCATAGTGGATTTCATCTGGCCTCAGCAAAAGGGAATTTTTCACTAGATTACTTTTGACCCAAGCCTATGGAACCTATCAAGCCTCATGAAGATTTATTTTTCAAAACATATCAAAAATTCAAGGCAAAGAAAACATTGGAAATATCCCTTCACAACATGCCTCAACCTATGGCCAACCCAACCATCCTTGATGAGACAATGATTGAACTAAAAACACTTCCAACCATACAAGAACAATATATAAAACAACTTCCTACAATTTCCCACAAGAGACCATGAGATAGTACAAACAATCTCCTTTTCCCTCCTAGAGTCAAACAAGTTTACAAAGTCAAAGAGAAAGTGGTTGAGAAACCTATTGTTGTTTCTTCTGGTCCTCCCAAGGAAGAGAACGAACCTATGATTGACAAACCCGCTCTTACACAAAAACAAATTGATAATAAATTGAAGAAAAATTGAAGTGCTAGAGAGAGTAGCCATAGATGTCGTGTTATTGCTCATAGATTGAAAAATCAAGAAAACAACCATGACATAGAAAATCAAAATCCAAACCTACCTGAAGCAATGCATGATGACTCTCAACCCTCGTTGCATCATAAACAAGAACATTACATGGAAATTTGTATCCGACCTCCTACTGTGATTAACTTAGATGATGACATTGACATTGCAAAGATTGATGAACAAGTGCATAATGAGCTCAATACATTGTTTTCTTCTTCCATGAGCTTAAATGAAAAATCTCCTAAAAAGAGTGTTGACCTTGGTGCATGTCCTATTTCAGCACTTGATATTGTCCCTTTGGCTATTTTCTTGCCTTTCGTTTATACCAACCGAGATTGGGAGGTGGACGACCTACTTTAGGTTGACTCGCCTATGCCTTACTAGTCTTTTTCTTTTTTATTTTTCTTTATGATTTCATGTGTGTAATGTGATCCCCCATGATGTTTCATTTGGCATCTTTCTCTGTTGTGTATTATTCTATATTTACCTTCATTCTTTTATATGTCATAATCATTTTTAATTTATCTTGTGTTTTCCTTTTGGGGATGACACAAGGCATCAAGGCATTTAGGTATCTTCCATGTTGACCCAAAAGCTTTTCCTTAATCTTTTTCATTTGTCTTTTGTTTTCTTTTTGGGGATGACACAAGGTGTCAAGACATTCATGTCTCTTCCATGTTGACCCAAAATCTTTTCCTTTATCTTTTTCATTTGTCTTGTGTTTTCCTTTTGGGGATGATGCAAGGCATCAAGACATTTATGTTTCTTTTATGTTGACCAGAAAGGTTTTTCTTTTTTTTTTCTCTTTTTGTGTCATTCTTCTAGTTTTGTAACTATATTAGGGAATGATGATATTTCCATGCTCTATGTCAACATTGTAGCACAAGCATACTGACCCCAAATCCATAGATCCCTTACGTGTTTGTGGGGGCAACCCTTCCTTCCTATTTCATGACACATCTTGCTTCAGAAACATATGACTTGGCATATGGTTTTCTGAGGAAAGATCTCATGTCTTAGGACCAAAAACATTTGCTACTTTAAAGAAATTTCTCATAGTAATGGTGTAGCAACCGCTTTAAATTTGGGGCATACATCAATGACATCTTTTGGCAAAATATCATGGCGTGATTTTCCTTTTTCTTCTAATGTGCTCTTCTTGGTGGTATCATTGGGTTTGATGTCATCCAAGAGTGTACGATCTATTATCATGGCATGATGCGAATGAGGCATCCTATGGGCAACGATCTGACACTTTTGACTTGTCCTCTCTTAGAGACATTAGGCACAATACTCCCTAAGAGGAAGACCATTACACAAACAAAGCAAAATCCCCTTTAACAAAATTTTTACATGAAAAAATCATTTACATTGTGGTGCCTTATTGAAGTTATCAGGAGGATAACTTTGGACTTGTTAGTATGATGGGAAGCCAATACACTCGCATGATTTTCTCATTATACAGTGAGAAGTTGACACAGTGGCATGAATTTCTCATTAAACCACTTATTTGGGACAACTCACCTAGTGGATAGACTGAGGTTCCACTACCCTAGAGTGAGCAGCATATGTTATGGACAAACAACCCCATTCCACAACGTGTTGAAATGGTTGTGCTTGATCCTTTGTTTTTGTTTACTTTTCTTGGCCTTTGATAGGGTATGATTATGTATCTTTTTTATTGTTGCATACTTAAGTGTCTTGGATTTCTACTTTAGTGTGAGTTTGACATGGGGTCATCCTCTCACTAAAATGGGGGCAAAATGTAGTAACAAAAAAAGTATCATTTTTCCTTACTTGGTTTGATAAATGACATTAAAACTGAGCTAATGATGTCCTGGAGTGGTTTTGTAATGTTTTGTACACATTCACACTGTTCTAGGACCTTTATTTGACTAAAATATGCCTTAATTAATCCTTTGCAAAGGTGTTTTAAAGTGTTGTAACACACTTTCACACTTTTCTAGGATGTATTTGCTTAATTAAGTCTAATGGGCCCCTTTCTGAATAAAATATACATAATTTGTACCTTGTTTAAGTGTTGTAAAGTGTTATAAGGCCCTTTCACACTTATCTAGGAGTTCATTAATTAATTGAGGGTAATTGGAGTAATTAACCACCTTTAATTCAAATTTAAGCCTTAATTTTGACACCTCTCGAAGATCTATCTCGACACTTATAATTTAATTAGAAAAATATTTCATTGTTAAAATTTTGGTCTTGGAAAAGTGTGCCAGGACCCATTCTCCCTAGATGGCGAATGGGTCCTCCCTTAATAGGACCCCCTTTTTTAGTTGATTTGGAGTGGGTTTTTAGCCCTCTTTTAATCCCCTGGGGTTAAGTCCTGGTGAACTGAGCCAGGACCCAATTTTCCAAGGTGGCGAATGGGTCCTCCCTTAATGAGACCTCCCTTTTTTAGTTTCATTCTGGTGGGAATTTAATAATGCTTCTTTCCAAATCTAGTGTCGACCTTAATTCTTTGGATTTCGGGTTTAATTGTTAAAACACAATGATCTATTGAGAGGGGGTGAATCAATAGATATTAAAACTTTTTCAGATTCAAACTTAAACATAGATGTGCAGATTGAAGCATGAAAGTATCCAATAAGCACAAGCACAAAATATATCAACACATAACACTAGATATAAGTGGAAAACCCAAGATGAGAAAATCCACAGTGAGAAATGCTGCTAGGATCTACTGTCCTAATCCAGCCTCACAAGCAATGAAGTTCAATTACAATTTTAAGAGCTCCAACTCTAAGGAAGCTTCCACTCCCTATTTTAGAAGCTACAACTTCAAGGATGATACAACACCTTGTTTAGGAGCTACAATTCCAAGGAGATCACTATCACCTAATCTGAGCTACAACTCATTACAATGAGGCTACAATCTCTTAAGGATTACAAACTCAAGTATGCATAGATTGGTTCTGACAAACCTATAATGCATCAATTCAACACATTACACTTCTCTCTCTATTCACTCTCACCCAACTATAAATAGCTTCAAATACTCATTCATATTTTAACACACTGATACAATGACTCGCTTCACTCACTAACTATTATTCTCTTCACTCACTTGACCAACCGATTCATATCTATGAACTATTTTATTTATATAAATTTTTATTTTCAACAACACCAAACACCTTGTAACCCTAATTAGAATTCAAACCTAAACCAACTCATTTTGGTGGGCTATCTCTAGGGTGTGCATGTCATTTTACCACTTTCCTATATAGAGAAATCAAATTCAAACTATGTATCCTAATTTTCCTTAGATTTGGCATCATCATCCAATAGCTCATAAAATCCTCACTGGATATTCACCTGATAATCTATGCACCAGATTATATTCGATCATCCACTTCCTTCGATGGATCTCATCCCTTGTTCATTGTGAGAATCTATGCCAACCATTTCACCATTGGATCAATTCTAATTTGCAGTTATGTCCATTACCTATGTAATCGTGCCAACACCTGCATCTTCTTGTGCCATGAAATCATTACCTTGTTATGTTGTTTTACTTTTGTTCATCAACTAGGGTTATTCCTTGACTTCCATTTTTTATTACAACATTTGATTGAATGTTGATTTTGTAACAAGGATGCAAAATCATCGAATAAGTGATTGTCATGTGTCATCATTCTACTCGTCTTCCATATGCACATCATCCATGTCAACACCATGTTGTGTCCACCCCATCACCACACAATTCACAATAAGGATGTGAATTTCCGATCGATCACCTATAGACATGTCACCATCAATCTGCTTCTTTACCACAATACCACATGGTACCGCTATGTTGTGGGCCATCCAAAATACCTTTGCAGTGTTTGTGGGTTATACGATTGTACCGTAGCACATCCTAACAACCCATCGCAGGATGGCGGTGGATACCGCTATACCACTAGTCCAACATGCTGACCTCTATGGGGATGTGGTGATGGATGTGAATCTTGAGTGCTAGGAAAATGGTCTGGTCAACCAAATGATGCCAATGCCATAAGTTGTCACTTATGTGACCTATTTCATGCTATTGACAGTCAATAACAAATGAGAAAAACATGTTGGCCACCATAACTATAAATAAACTTAGGGTTAACTGATAAACCCTAGAAATGTATGAGAACACAAATAATCACTATAATGCTCTTGAAAAACCCATATTGAATCTACAACATGTTTCCTCTTCTATTGTGTGGAAATCTCTCTGCAACTTCATGAGAATATTTGCAACAAATTGATCAACTTTATAATATTTTTGAGATACGCACTATAGCATCATCAACCTACCACACACTTCCAAAACCAGATCCACTGCCCTCACATTCATCCTTTGTCATCATGCCAACAATCTTCCTTGCATGATTTGCACTTTTGACATCAATGAAAAATATATGCCAATAATCTCCCCCTTTAGCAGTGATGACAAAACTTGAAGTGCTCATACAAGATATAACATTGAAGCTCTGTACCAACTTGATTATTCACATAGAAAAATAACAACTCGGCAACTCCCCCTATGACATGCATCACTTCTCTTCTCAGCATGCTTCTATATTGCATCAAATTTCTCCCCCTTTGACATGAATGGAAAAGGGTACACTCTCCCCAAGGATATGCTCCAATTTTGACAAACTCTGCAACCATCAAATCTTTAGAAATTGTAAAAAAATATTTGACATGACTTGATCATAGTATTCATAACTAGGGTTAAATAAATGGTCAATGAAGCTCCCCCTAGATATATGCCCTATCACTAATTTTTAGTGACATGAGGTGGGAGAAATGACTACCAACTTCTACCTCAAGTATTCAAATTTATCTATAGGAAGAGGCTTTCTAAATATATCAGCCACTTGTTCCTTTGTAGGAACATACTCCATGTTGACTTCCTTATCTGCAACTTTCTCTCTGATGAAGTGATACTTGATTGATATATGCTTGCTTTTGGAGTGCATCACTAGATTCTTTGATATGTTAATGGCACTTGAATTATCACAAATAATAGAGATAGACTCTTTGTAATCCACTTTGATGTCTTTTAATGTCTGCTTCATCCAGAAGACTTGTGTACAACATGCAATAGCAGCAATATATTATGCTTCTACAGTAGAAAGAGTGATAGACTCTTATTTTTTTCTCATCCAGGAAAATAATTTGTTTCCCAAGAAGAACGCTCCACCACTAGTGCTCTTCCTGTCATCCTCACTTCCTACCCAATTTGCATCTATATACATTGTTAGTGAGAAATGTAATGCCCCGCCACGCAACCCTAGAGGAAGTTGCAATTTACTAAATAAACGAACTAATTTTTTTTATTTTATTTTTTTTAAAGTATAATAAATAAGAAAGTTCGCTACACGTTGCAACAACCCCTAGGGTCACGAGACTGAGGTTACCTAATAACCCACGAACTACAATCATGAAAAGAAACCACAACATTTAAAAGCTTATGAAATGAATAACACATACATTCCATACAAGATAAATTCATCAAAGAGAATTAAAGATACCATGAGATCTCTTTTACAATAAGATTACAACACTCATTCCCCGAATGAGGTAAATCCAAAAGCAAGAATACATATTACAATTTCCACCTCAAGAACAAAGAGGGGTAACAAATAACAAGATTACATAAATGAATAAAGCATACAAAATAACTGGGTCCCACGAGCTCTTCAACTGGAAACCTCGTCAACACGAACAAGAAGAAAGCCCAACGGAGTAAGGTGCACACCACCCAACCATGTGGAACCCAAAGGTCCACCCCCCGTGCTAGGAGATAGTAACAAGGTACCATGACAAGACCAACTACCTCTAGACACAGGCTGGAATCAAACTGATTCAAACTGACACAAAATTAACTCAAGTACAACTCAAGATCAATGCACGTACAAATCAATTACATCACAAGTACACAAAGTATGACTCTAACAGAGTTACATTGCTTCCACGTATGACAGATCAGGTAGGTTAAGAAAACCAAACACAAACCATCCAGTACCCACTACATGGCTACTGTAACATCACTGACATGGATCACATTGCAATAGATGACACTCGAATAAACTCCTTCCCAAGGTTATCCAGTTTACCCTTCACGGCTCTGGCCCCTAATGGAAGACACTTTTCACTTTACAACAAACATTCAAAACAATACCATGGGAGACCCAAGAACAAACAACAGATAAGACGATCACTCCAATACTAGGAGGAAACATAAGTCAAGCCCTTCTCCAAACACTGGAGGAAATAAGTATAACAAAACCACTCCTTACAAGGAGCCACTATTTCTATAAACCTCTCCTTTCACAGGAGGCACAACGCATCCCCGTTCATGGAAACCGGGTAGATCATTGACACAGCCACAAGTACTAATCACGTAACTAACAAAAGGTTGACTTCACAACAACAACTTCCAAACTCAAGGGTTCACTTGAAGACTTACAAACCAAGATACTTAACCCATTACCTCAATCATGAACACAAAGGAATCAATCACACAAGCACTTGCAAAGAATAAACTAACTTTGGATACCTTAAATCCACTTCCTTAATCTAACCCATAAATCTAATGACGCAATGAAACCAATTAAACGCCTCTTTCAGACAAGGAACAATATATATAACCCAAATATTAAATCGCATAATTGCTCTTCCAATAATAATAAAATCAACATTAACTTCATTCATTCCCAAAACAGGTTGATACATGATATGACAACCCACTTAATTTAGCCCTTTACATAAGATTTTAACAAACTAAAGACATATTTAACCCAAATGCCAATATAAGAACACGAAGGAAGTAATCACTGACGCAAGTGAAACATCTACCTTTCGATATACTAAATCCATTTTCTTTTCAAAAGATCTCACAAACAAAGATACTAATTGTCTTCATAGATTAATAAATTATTACAATCAATTGGTTCAACCGTTGTAGCAAAGAGGAATACTAACTTAACAACTAACTCAACTCCCTCGACTACTTTAAAATCCAACATAATCTTTTAATTGCTTTTTCAATAATAATAAGGAAAACAACATTTTAAACCAGCAATTGAAACATAACTACATCTTTCTTCGGAAATTCTTAAATCCACTTCATTCAATAAAATTCATTGGATTATTGTCATACTAAATTTGATTTACTAATGTCCCTTTTCAACATAAGGAGAGTTTTAAACTAACATTCAATTACTTAATCACTGGTAATTATGAAAATAATTATTTACTTGGTCATTTCAGACATACTACATCACATCATCTAATTCTTCTTTCCAAAGTAGTTCATTTAAACATTAAATAATTTCTCTAATAAATATATTATCTGAAATCAAATAGTTGTCCTTTCCCAAAATAATATTTTAACTCAATCCACTAATGTGACTATTGCACCTGATTTATAATTTTCTCATTTAACTCTAAATCAAATAGTTAATTTGAACTGTTGAGCTATTGAACTTAATCTAAGTTTCTCAAATACATTTAATTTCAACATCATTAAAACTATATTTTAATACATATGTATTTAAAAATCTATACACATATATTAAAATAAAAGCCACAACTAAATATTTAAAATTCTAATGGTTCGTCTATTAACCATTTATGTTAACACAATTTATTATTTTCCCACTATATCATCTTAATTCTGTTATCTCTGCTATAACCTAGAATCAATATTTAATTTTCCCTTATTTGCAATCAATAATAATTAAATAGTCTTTACCCCTTCAATTTGAAATAAAACATTTAAGAAAATTATCTACAACTCTTTTGGAATAAATCATCTAGAACTTAATTAATCATGATATAAAAATATATTATCCGTAATCCCAAGGCTAACCTTTTCAAACAATATAATCTGAAATAAAATTCCTTAATTAAACTATAACATTATACTATAAAATTTTCTCTAAAATTTACCCATGCCAAAAATTATCTCCCCTTGATATATATCTAAACATATAATATTCCTATATTATAAGATATAATATTCAAAATATTATTTAATAATATTTTAATATTATAAAATATGATATTAAAATATTATACTTTAATTTAATCAATATTATTTTTATTTAATTAAAAACCCCAAATGAAATAGGGCAAGTAGTATTCGTTGGTCCCCATGCCACATTTTAGGGCACCCATGTTTTTTGGCCGCGTGTTTAACTTGTTGCAGGGTCGGCGGCGGCGGCGGCCATGAAAGAACACAGCCGAACCTTGGCCGACTGTGGGTAACATAGTCGGCTCCCTTAAGGGCGCCGGCTGTGTTACACACAGCCGAGCCATAAGTGGCGGCCGGGCGGAGGGTGTGGGGCTGCGTGGAGGTTCTGCCTCCACAGCCGTCCCCTGTATGGGGGCGGCGGTGGGGGCAGCGCCTCCCACAGTCCCCCCCAATACAAACTAACAAAACAAAAAAAAACATTAAACCCTTCTTTTAAAACTGCGGTTTTTTCGATTTCGCCCATGGCGAATTTTTCCAGTATAAAAATAAATTTCGAATATTTTATATTTATATATATCTTTTATATATATGTATATATTTGTATATATATGTTAATCATATATGCAAATTTATATATGTATATATAAAGTATATATATAAATAAATAGTTTCAACAAAACAGTCAAATTGAAGAACCAGAAAATACTCAAATCTTACAAAGATTTTAACAGATAATTTTATTTATTTTTAAATAAATTTCTCAATAGAATTCTCCAACTTTAGCATAGAGGAAAGGAAGGACAACCACAAAAATTCTAACATGGATTTAGTCTTGAAAACAATCAGGGTTTTAAATTCATAATTTCCAAACAGCAATTCATATTGTGAATTATTTTCAAAATAATCAAATTTTAACAAGAAGAAAACCTGTTTTCAGAAAGCTTGAGAGATGGCCAAATGGTGCAAGTCTCCTCCTCAGATCCAAGCTCCTTCTCTTTTTCCAGAAGTTTGATAAGATCCACAAAGGTGCCATGATTCCTCTTCACAATCCATTTCCTCCATGCAACTTCAAAAACCGCCAAAACCCTAAATTCTTCCCTTCTCCATCTTTTTCCATTTCTTCATCTCTCCCAATTTTTCCCCAAAAAAAACAATTAATACCAAAAAGAAAATATCTCCTCAAACCCTAAAGTCAAACTTTTGAAAGTAACCCTATTTTCTAATTTTTGTCTTTTTCTAATTTCCAAAAATAACATTTAAACATTTTCTTCAATTTCAATTTAATTCAATTCAAGGAACTTATAATCACTAAAGTGCATAAGTAACTTCATTTCAAAATAGTTAATTTAAGTAAATTAATAAAATAAATCTAATCCAAGATTTAATTATTTTATTAATTACATTAAATTAACCCATACATAAAATAACATTTTCTTAAATTTTCAATTTAATTTAATTTAAGGAAAACTACAATTATCAAGATGCATACATAACTTCTTTTCGACCAAATTAATTTAAATAAATTAATAAAATAAATCAAATCCAAGATTTATTTATTTTATTAATTACATTAAATTAGTCTTTAAATAAAATAACATTTTCCACAATATAATCGGATTAATTAAATTAACAATTTAACCACATAGTAATTTATTTAACTTTTCTAACTTGCAATATAATAAAATCAAAGCAAGAGAACAATAATATTTAATTCAACAACCCAGACCAAAGTCGACGACACACACAAGACTAAGGTGATGGCTTGACAGAAGAAACCTAGCTACTATCTCCTAATTAACTGCTGTTGGCAATGGACACGCTCAGACCTGTGAAACCAGGTGGAGTCAGTGTCTTGTACCTGTCAACCTGCGAACAATAAAATGTCGTACATGTATATCCGCATCATAGAAAACACACCGTGAAGAGGGAATCACGAAATTGCAGGGCGCTCGCAAGCGAGTGATGCAATCCCGTCCCCTTCACCCATACAATGCTACTAACTGACGAATTTTAACATCAATAGTTTAATCCAACATAAACATCATTAATTCAAATATTTGCAATGCTAATCTAAGCATATCATAATGATAACATCTGAATAATATACCACCACATCAAAGTATAACGAGCACATTATTATGCAAAACAATGATCCATTAAAAACGAGTACCACACTCCAAGCATTAACAGAAACCACAGCACAACCAACCGAACACTACTGGGTCCAAAAGGCAAAAATGGAGGGGTCTTACAAGAAATCTTTGCACTTGGGGTACCACAACCTAATGATTTTGATGTATTTAAGAATCCTTTTCACTGCATTTACATGAAATTCCTTAGGGGCAGCCTAAAACCTTGCTACCATAAAAACTACTTGCATTATATCTAGCCTAGATGCAGTTAAATATAGCAGACTTCCAATCATTGATCTATACATAGTCTTATTTGCATCAGGTTATTCGTCTGATTTTCTCAACTTGTAACCAGTAATCATAGGAGTATTAATTGGTCTACAATCCTCCATGCCAAACTTCATAAGCATTTCTTTTGCATACTTGGTTTGAGATATGAATATCCCTTTATCAATTTGTGTAATTTGCAAACCAAGGAAAAATCCCAGTTCACCTAGCATGGACATTTCAAACTCATCTTGCATGTTTGTAGAAATTATTTTGCACATTTTATCACTACCACCACCAAATATAATACCATCTACATATATAACAACAATGGTCATATACTTACCTTCATATTTGAGATACAAATTGTTATCAGCACAACCTTTATTGAATCCTTGTTGTTGTAGATATTGATCTAGTCTTGAATACCATGCCCTTGGGGCTTGCTTTGGACCATACATTTCTTTTCTCCATCTACAAATGTAACCATCATCTTTTGACAGCTGAAAACCCTTTGATTGTTTAATGTATACTTCCTCTTCTAGGTTTCCATTCAAGAATGCAGATTTGACATTCATTTCATATACCTTAAATCCTTTGTAGACTAAGAATGCAAGGAACATTCTTATTGCCTCTAACCTTGCAACAAGGGAAAATGTTTCTTCAAAATCAATTCCTTCAACTTGTGCATATCCTTTACACACTAACCTTGCCTTGTTTCTAACCACAACTCCATCTTCATTCAACTTATTTCTGAATACCCATTTGGTGCCAATTACATTCTTGCTTGATGGTCTAGGAACCAATTCCCATGTTTTTTTCTTTTCAATCTTATTGAGTTCCTCTTCCATTGCTTGTATCCAACTAACATCCTTACTAGCTTCATAAAAAAAAATTGGTTTGATCTGAGATAAGAGCGCAAATTTCTCTTGTTCCTTTTCCTTAGCAATTCTTCTTCTAGTCTGCACATCTTCATTCTTGTCACCAATTATTTGATCTGCAGGATGATCTCCTAGAACATATTTTTTAGGGGCTCATTCAGCCAATTCTTCAGTCTATTCTTCTTATTCTACTTCTTCAACTGTTGTACCTATGTCATCCTCTTCTGACTCAATTTCAAGGTTGTTTTTGCTAAACTTACCTTGATTTGCATTTTCATCAACCTTGACATTTATACTCTCCATAATCTTGTGTAGTCTCTTATTATAACACTTGAAACTCTATTAAGGAAAAAATATTCAATAAAAAACTATGAGACCAAATGAAAGTGCTAGATATCGTAGTTACAAATCTAAATTCGAAAAAAAATAGAATTTTAGCCTTCATACAAAAAAAATAATGTTGTATATGGTGAGCGTCACTTTTTAAAAATGTTGTTTTCTGAAAGAAATGAGTTTTTGTGGAAGATGGAAAAAGAAGTGAAATCTTATTCCAAAATTTTGAAAAAAATATTTTCAAAATCTATAGACAAAATGTGATGAGACTCTAGTTTGCATCATCTTCAAACTCCTCATGGTTTAGCCGCTATAGGTGCCCGAATGTGAAGATTTAGTTAAAAATAATAATTTAAGTGTCCAGTTTGGCCAAAAATTGTAAACCACTATTGTGGGATCACCCTATTCTCATAATCTTTCTTTCTTGTAGCATTAGTAGGAGGAGTAGCTGGGACAATATATTTCTTCTTAACTGACATCCAAACATCAAGTCCAAGAGATCCTAAGTATCATTTCATCAATGAGCTCCACTAAGCATAGTCTGTTCCATCAAATCTTGGTGGCTTGCATGAACCTTCCTGACTTTCCATTGTGTTCACTTATCCAAGATCTACCCAAGCTGATTAAGCTTCTCCTAGGGAACCTATGGCTCTGATACCAATTTTTAGAACACAATGAATGATCTACTAAGAGGGGGGTGAATCACTAGATATTAAAACTTTTTCAGGTTCAAGCTTAAACTTAGATGTGTAGATTGAAGCATGAAAATATATAATAACCACAAGCACAAAAGAGATCAACGCATAACACCAAATATACATGGAAAACCAAAGATGGGAAAAACCACGGTGAGAAATGCTACTAGGATCTACTTTCCTAATCCAACCTCACAAGCAAAGAATTTTAGTTACAATTTTAAGAGCTCCAACTCTAAGGAAGCTTCAACTCCCTATTTTTTAAGCTGCAACTTCAAGGATGCTACAACACCCTATTTTGGGAGCTACAAATCCAAGGATATCACTATCACCTAATCTGAGCTACAACTCAATACAATGAGGCTACAATCTCTTAAGGATTACAAATTCAAGTATGCATAGATTGGTTCTGACAAACCTATAATGCATCAATTCAATACATTACACTTCTCTCTTTGTTCAATCTCACCCAACTATAAACAGCTTCAAATACTCATTCAAATTTTGACACATTGGTACAATGACTCACTTCACTCAATAACTATTATTCTCTTCACTCACTTGACCAACCAATTCATATCTCTGAACTATTTTATTTATAACAATTTCTGTTTTCACTAAGAAACAATACCTAACACCTTGTAACCCTAATTGGAATTCAAACCTAAACCAACTCATTTTGGTGGGATATATCTAGGGTTTTCATGCCACTTTACCACTTTCATGTGCAAATAATTCAAATTCAAATTATGTATCCTTCTTTTCCTTAGATTCGACATCATCATCCAATAGCTCATAAAATCCTCACTAGATATTCACCTGATAATCTATGCACTAGATTATATTCAATCATCCATCCACTTCCTTGGATCAATCTCATCCCTTGTTCACTGTGAGAATCTATGCCAATCATTTCACCATTGGATCAATTCTAATTTGCAATATGTAATCATGCCAGCACCTATGTCTTCTTGTGCCATGAAATCATGCCCTTGTTATGTCATTTTTCTTGTGTTCATCGACTAGGATTATGCCTTGACTTCCATTGTCGATTACAGTGTTTGACCAAATGTTGATTTTGCAAAAAGGATGCAAAATCATTGAATAAGTGATTTCCATGTGTCATTGTTCTACTCGTCTTCCATATGCAAATCAACACCATGTCAGGTCCACCTCATCACCACATAATTCACAACAAGGATGCAAATCTCCCCATTGATAAATCATCTTATGCCACTTGTAGACATTTCACCATTAATCTGCTTCTTTACCGCAATATCGCATGGTACCACTATGTTGCGGGCCATCCAAAATACCTTTGTGGTGTCTATGAGCTATATTGTTGTATTGTAGCACATCCTAACAACCCATCGCGGGATGGCGGTGGATACCGCTATACTGCCAATCTAACATGTTGACCTCTGTAGGGATGTGGTGATGGATGTGAACCTTGAGTGCTAGGCAAAGGGGTTGGTCAACCAAATGATGCTAATGCTATAAGTTATCACTTATGTAATCGGTTTCATGCTATTGACAGTAAACAACAAATTAGAAAAACAAGCTAGACACCATAACTATAAACAAACTTAGTGTTTAACTGATAAACCCTATAAATGTCTGAGAGCACAAATAAATCATTTCTAGGCGTATTCATCAACTTCTAGACCTGTAGAGCACATCACTGGAATGCTCTTGAAAAACCCATATCAAATCTGCAACCTATTTCCTCTTCTATTATATTGAAAACTCTCTGTAACTTCATGACAACATTTGCAATAAATTGATCAACTTTATAATATTTGCAAGATATGCACTTTAGCATCATCAACCTGCCACACACTTCTAGAACCAGATCCATTGCTCTCATATTCATCCTTTGTCATCATGCCAACAATCTCACTTGCATGATTTACACTTTTGACATCAATGACAACTGTATGCCAACATTAATCTCCTAATTTAGTATAAATAAGGGGTTAATTCACATTGTTTCTCCTAACAAGTTCTAGCAATTCATTCTAAGCATTCAAGCATTCAAGTGATCAAGAATTAGATCATTACAAGAGCATTCATAAGGCATTTCTAGAGTTTATTGTAGCAATTCAAGATCATTTCATCATGACAAGGGTTGAATGCATTCATGCATGTCATTGAGCTAAAATAGATAATGTTGCTTTGAGGATCTATTTACAAACATTATTTCACATCCAAGATCTGCATTCTTCATGGCCACTACATGTTAGCTTGTAGATTTCCTTCACAAGACATCATCCAAGGTGATATCATTTACATATTTCATATTCATACTTCATTTCATTATTTAATCACTTGATTTGATTACCTACAAGGGGTTTGACTAAGGCAAACCCCCATTCACTACCAAACATTTTTTTCTGCCCTTGAGTGTGTGATTGCATATTTACAGGTTGAAGATCAAGTGGAGCAAGATTTGGAGCAAAATTGTCAAAGTTGTAAAAGTTGTCATTCAAAATGCAAGATCAAAGAATTGAAGCTATAAAATTGCCTACAAACTTTCAAAAGTCGATAACAAGGAATTTGAGAGTGTGTTTTCCGAAACACTAAAAAGACCCGTTCGCCACTGAAGGCGAATGAGTCCTCTGTAGCTCAAAAACAACTTTTTAATCAAGTACACACATTTTTATGCTCTAAAAACTTCCCCCATAGTTTCTATAATAGTTAGGTGGCATTTCTTATTGTTATTTACATCTTATTCTACACATAATTGAAGTGTTTAGGGTCTTAGAAAAATTAGTGGTTCATCCTCTTGCTCATGCGTTTGGGTCTACCCTATTTTCCCCCTACACAATATCTATAGAAGCTTCAAAACTAATAGATTTGGTACGCCTTTAAAATAAATATATTTGAATTCTCTATAACAATAAACATCTAATTTCTCATAAAAATTAAAGGGTTATAATTCCATTGGTTGAGCACAATTGATGAGGGTGATGGGATGTTCATTGAATACCCCATCCACTAAAGTTCAAACAATAAGAGATAAGGTCCAAATCATACACCAAATGAGTTTGATAGAATAAATACCCCTCAAATAATAAAATAATTTAATAAAAATATAAAATCTTTAATAAAATAAAATATAAAATAAAAAGTAATAAGACCATGGCCCCTTTTCCCTTTTATTTGAAACGGTATCGTTGTACATAAAACGATACATAATATTTTTTTTGGACTAGACAAAACGTTTGCTATAAAAGAATGCAATTCCATTTGGACTCCACAAAGCAGGAAAAAGTCTAAGAAGAGGCTAAGAAATTTCCACAATACCATGGCCTGGAATTAGACCAAATTAGGGGAGAGGGGCCAATAGTCGTGCACTCAATTGTGATTATAATACCTAATCTTACCACATATTTATACTATATATTGTAAATAAATAATCTAAATATAAATTAAAAAATAACCAAATGTTGATCAAAAGTGGACCCATACTTGAACACATGAGAACCTTTAAATGTTATATTAAAAAACATAAATACATTCATGAAGAAGTGAAATAAGTATTTTTTTGTCTCAAATAAAATATCACAACTATCCACTATAAGTGTGTAATTTAAAAAATAAAATGCTCATTTAATAAAATAAGACACTCATTTAATCAAGTATTGTTATCATAGTGAAAAAATATTGTTCTAATGTGTACAACTATTGGGGTAGCAATGTACAAGCATTGGAGTATTTTATATTAATAGTTTGTCCTATCACAGATATTAAAGGTGAGTACAATAAATACCAT